>JAJJWW010009943.1:0-37687 GCA_023531295.1 Papaver armeniacum
CTACCATCACCCCCTGAAGAACCTTGGATGTGCACATGTATTTATGGACCACCACACCCAGATATAAGGAAAAACTTCTGGCAAGACTTCCCATCAATCTTCGACAATATCAATCCATCTATGTCATGTATTTTTCTAGGAGATTTGAATGACGTTCTGTATCAATCAGAAAAGAAATAAGGAAGACCAGTAACTTATGCTCAATCTCAACCTCTCCTCACAATGATAGAACAAATGGGATTTATGGATCTGGGCTTCGAGGCGATCCCTATACATGGACAAACAATCAAATGGGGCATGACGACCTTCAGAGAAATCTGGATAAAGCACTTGCAACTCAACATTGGCGTCTGCGAACCCACATGCAACGATTACTCATCTTCGAGAATAGCATTTGATCACGCCTTAATCCTAGTACATGGAATAGCAATAGATTGGTGGGGAACAAAAAATTACAAGTTTGAACATTTATGGCTTTCACACCATAACTCAAACAAGTGATTGATTATTTGGATATAACAGCAGGAATGCTCGATCTACCCCCGTGGACCCTCTTATCAAAACTCATAACAATCGGACAAACTCTCCTGGAATAGAATAAAGAAACCTTCGGCCACCTTCCAGCCCCATGATCAAAATTAATGACGAAGATTAAATTGGCTCAACATCAATGTGTTATCTTATCGGGTAATGTTTGGAATTCAGTTAGATCAAGAAAAACAACTGAAGGATGCTGAGATGCTACAATCTCATGTAACATGTTGATGACAAAGATCCGAGAATTCAATGGATTACAATCGGAGGATCTCAACACAACTTTCTTCCACACCAAAGCGATCATCCAGGACCACAACAATGCAACAACCGCTGCGGGGATCCGCCAAAACAATTGGGTTAATAAGAAGGAGGATGTGGTTCCAACTCATTCTTAACCACATCGAGACAATATCTTCTCAACCTACGTCATCGATGAAGAACTTTTCATAGCGATCAGCCACTGATTATCACCCGGAAAATGGGCGCTCTCACTAAAGAAATTAAGCGCGACGAGAAATCAAACAAGCTTTATTCTCCAGTGCTCCAGATCAGGCAGTTTACTCAGGTAAGTTTTCAAGTTTTTAAGAAACAACTCACCCCCTTTCATAGTTATGGTTCAAAGTTTTTGAAGATCTTAATATACATCCACTGTAATACCCGATGTTCGGCAATGGTTGGCGAATAGAATATAAATAATGATTTGTCCTTTCCTAACACGAGGCCTAATGGGTTCACTTGGTGAGTTGTGGGAAAAACTTCTTAGTTAAGCGTGCTCGGACGGAAGTAGTTGATCGTTGTCGTATCGTCAAAAATAATTTCAATTTCTCACTCTACTAATATAAATGAAGTACTTGGTAAAGAAAGAGTTCGTTTCCCCACAGAGGCTTTTGTTGTTATAAAATTTAGTTTCTTAGTAACCAATGGGGGATTTTTGTTTATCAATGCAATAAACTAAATTGAAAAAATAAAATAAAAAATCATCAATAAGAAGAAGGTATTGGTCACATGATAGTATCATTCACAAACATGTATTTTCATCAATGACTAGAATTGATAATTTAGTCTCTCATTTACTAAAAATCCTAGGATACCTTGATCGCAAGTATATCCCACTAATTCCACTGATTTCATCACAACCACATTAAAAAGATGCGTATGTGAATTCTTCCTGAAAGCAACCTAAAGTGTAAAAGCACAATTAAGTTTAACTCCCTAAAGCACTAAGTTCTGTGGAATAAGACTAATCAAGGCAATCAAACGTGTAAAAACACTAATTCAATTTAACCAAGGTTATGATTCATTTGTGACTAGTAGGATATATCACTACAAGCGCTACCCACAATTATGCTACTTAAAATAAGGGATAAACAACTTTTCGTATTAAAAAACCTAATATAGCTCTAGAAATAAATGCAAATCGGATTGATTCGGACTCAACCTAACAAGTATTCAATTCATATGACAATATAACCATGAATCATAAACAATAAATTATTGAGACAAAACTAATGCATTGAATCAAATATCATGATGATAAGTCAACTTTATCCCATAACCAATAATATGTGTTTAGCTACTAATATATTTTGAGTTCATCATAATCATAATCAATAATAAAATGAAAAGAAGATGAAAAACAAATGAAAGCAAACCCTAGTAAGTAGCTCTCCAGCTCCAGTAGAAAATACGTGATCCCAAAGTTGTAGAAAACTTTCTCTTTAGCTTTTCTCCAACCTACAAATTAGAATCAATAACAAGATATCCACCAAGCCCATATGTGTGAAGAACCAGGTGCAAAAATCTTGCCAAAATGTCCATAGGAAAACTGGTGCTAGCAGGAAATTGGCAGGGAAAGTCGTCGGAGGGTAGTTCGGGTGACCGGCAAAGTCCACCGGTCATAGGTCAAATGAAGTCAAATGGGTCGAGTCCAGCAGTCAATTGACTAACTCGGTTAGATCATGGTGAGCAAGAGTCATCTATTCGGGTGAGCTAACTAGGATGACTTGGTTGAGTTGCCATGGCATAAGCCATTTGGTAGCCATGACTAATGCGCTGCGCCATCATTGCTTCCTTTGGATAATTACATTTCCAACCAACACACTTCATGTAATCTCCACGAGTCTTGCGACACACCAGACAAGACCAATGACAACAAAGACATCCTGCTTCTTCTTAGCTTCAATTTCTTCCTGTCCATTGCAATTTCTCATCCATGTCAACATATCACCCTTCCAACTCCCATTCGACCTTTGACCCACACCTTATAGCTTACAACCACCAAACAAAATGCAGTTCATTCACACCATAAAGCGATTGCTCAAGTCAGATCCCTTGTTCTTCCTTGTAATGCCCCGGCACCAAATCTTCGCGCCCTCGGTCAGTTCAAGCTCCAACCCCACGATTACCATATAGTTTCATTTCCCACTTGCCATCTCATCACCCGGCAGTGACATCAGCCTTTAAGCACCAGCGGCAGGCCATACATACCACTTGCCTTCTTGGTGTGAACCTTCCTTGCTTCTAAGTCAAGTCGGCCATTATCTACCAACGCCAAATACCCATCCATCAAATCTTCCATCAGGGCACTCGCCAACCTTACAAAATTCAAGCAATTCGGTTCACCATTTCCTTGAGTCTTGCATTGCGGCATCAACTACACCAACTACCACAACAAGACCCATCTCTTACCTTCAAACACAGATTCATTTGCAGCGGTATAACCTAACATACATCTAGGTATTCATACTCATTCATCATTGCAACTCGTTTCCCGATATCAAATGCATTTACCTCGGCTCAATTACGTGCAGTACCATTACAACACCACCTATCAATTCCAGCAGGCGTGACTCAAGTCATCTTCTCTATCTGTCTTTATCATCTCATTGCGGAATCATCACTTGTAGTTTATGTTGTTTTGAACCCATTCATCCACACCTAGCATCGAGTCCCTTGCATACAACCATAGTCTCGATCTGCAAGCCTCAATGTACACAATTAATCAAACAACAACATGAGCTTCATATTCTTGCACCATCACCTGCATCATAGCAATAGCATCATCTCAACTCATCTGTCACATCCATTACGCACCAACAACTCCACGAACCTTTGCCATTTTGATTCGGCACAACTCCCATTGATGCCCGGCAACACCACTTTAAATACACAATCTGCTAATGCTCTTACAATTCAATTGCGACTTGAGTTCCTCGTGAATCATACAAGCTCAATGAGCTCATTTCTTCATTCATTCTTCTTTGAATCACCGGTTCCATCTCTTTTGTCCCTGAATCCATATAATCTCTACGGAACTACCATGAGCACACCTTAAATACATTTGTTCCCGCATTTGGTTTTGAACCTAACATTCATCTAATACTTGAGCATTCATTCTAACATTTCATATCACCCGAGGCTCATCCATTCTGCTTTACCACCATGACTTGAATCCGTATTCCTAAATCTCATTTACTTAGTAGCTTGGATCCATGTCCCCCCTAGTTGCAATCAACAGCGCTTCTTAATTCCTTGTAGAAGTGTGTTTGCATCTTCTCAATCTCTTAGATAGCACCAGTTCAACCACCACGATCGATCTTCTATGTAAAACATCTTGAGCACCAATTTCCTTAGCAAATTCACCACCAACACCAACTTTTAGTTGTTCTTCTCGGTGTATGAATCTTCATCTCCATAAACAATTCACAACAGGGAAGCATAAAAATCCATCAAACCCATTCTTTCCATAAATTTAGATCATCTTCTCCATCATTACACATCCTTAAACCCATCTTCAGAAATTTTTAATTCGACGTAAAGGAAGAAATTAAGGCGGACTCCATTTCTTACATAATTTGAATCAACAGCTCAATCGTCTTATTGTTCTCTCCATTTGATCTCAAATTCCCATTCCATCAGAACCCTAACATTTCGGATCAACCACAAATAAGCCCATCTCTGTTTTCAACACCCATTTATTCTATGATTCACATATAAAACCCACTCTCTAAAATTCTCGATTTCTCACGAAATTATACCGCCATCTCGGTTTCGGGTGGAGTAGGAAAAGTGAAACTAATGATAAGAAATTGACTTTTTAGGTTCTGCGATTTTTAGGTTTGTTTTAGGAAAATGAAAGTGGATATATCCACTAAGGTAGAGTTGATAAGGGTCAACCAAGGATGTATTTTCTTGCTTCTCTAGACTAAAAGTTTTGCAATGGTTGGCTTGGCTGCGATTGTCTCCAACTATCACTACTTTGTGAAGACCTTTTTGTCATTTCACTCCAAATGGACATTTTCTTCTTGTTTTGCTCGGGAATGACTCCAAAACACCTAAATAACTCAAAACAAACATAAATTACATAATTCCTAAGAAAAATAGCAAAGAAAGCATAATAAATAAATAATAAATCAAGGCGTTTATGACACCTATCAAATTCCCCACACTTAGAATTTGTTAGTCTTCGAGCAAATCAAACAAAACAATTCTAATGATACATACAATTAAGTCGAGGCTACGGTCACTTAGAACACAAGCCTTTGGAGCCCCTAGGTGTCCCCGAGTTATAGTCTCGTGAGGTTTACTAGAGATATACCCACAAAACCTACTTTTTCAACTTACTAGTTCTCCGCAATGATAGCATCCAACACGCTAAGAAGACATAGATTCTGCACACTAGTCATAGAAGTTAGACACATAAATGAACACAATCTTATCCTTAAAAGTTGAAAATAACCATCCCTTATCGAAAGAAATTCGGGTTACGAGTGATTGAAAGTCTCGACTACGCCTTACTCAAAGAAAGGTTTTATGAAGTTGCTCTAAATAATAAATAGTTTTTTATGGGTCACACATGTGTCTAGGTAGGAATGAAGAAAATCTAAGACACGTTTGAATAGTAGGAACCCTCTAATTGCCCTGAAAACCCACATCTTTTATTCATTTTGAAAACCCTTTTCGTGATCTCTAATAAAGAAATCAACCACTTAATGAAGGTGGAATATGCTTACTTACCTCGTTATCCGTTGGCCCGTGCGGTTAGCACCACTCTCCACGACATCCATAGAAACATCTTCGGTTTTCAATCCTTGTCTTCATCTTCATCTTCGGTCTTCAACTCTTGATGATGAAATCTTGAACCGTAGAATCTTGACAATGTGATTTTTTCCTCTAATTCCTTGTTGCTTGAAACTTCATTATTGATATTTCTTCTTTCCATTGGCTTTATTGAAAGAACAAACTAAAAACGAACTAAACAAACTATGATACAACACATTTTCTTGTCTTTTTTTTTTTTTATATTTTTTTAGAGAGACAAGAAAAATAAAACAAATCAAAATGAAAACAAAACAAAACAAAATAATAAAACTAATAATGCACCTAAATTTTTTTTCTCTTGTCTCTTTTTTCTCTCTCTTTTTTTTTTTCTTTTTTTTTTCTCTTTGGTTTTTTTCATGAGAAAATAAAATAAAAACAAATGAAAATAAAATAAAAATAAAATAAGTACAAATGGCCATGGTGTAAGTACTTTACCACTTGATTCTTCACAACTTGTATGTCTTGATATCATAAACTTCTGAACTCTCATCCTTGATAATCTTCGCTCTTGTACAAAAGTCTTCAACTTGTAAAGTTCTTCTCCTTGTCTTGTTGCTTTACTTGAATAAGAAATCTGCTCATTTAAGTATTGTTGCTTTTAACCTTGAACGTCTTCAACTTTCCTTTGAATTTGTGATGCTCCTCTTGTTGATGATGCTGGTGTTTCTATGGACTGTTGGTGTAGAGAGAGATAAAGTGGATGGTGCTAGCTATGAACAAGATTACAAGTGGTATGTAAGTTAGCAATTCGATGTCACCATCATGATTGATAAAATAGCACTCAAGAGATCAAAGTAGTGCTTCTATTGGTGGGAGTTGGGTAGCTCACCATTTCTACCCAGGAGTTTAACACGGTGACACACACTCTAAAAGCACAAATTTATACAAGTACAAAAAGTAAAGGTCGGTGCCTCTCATGATGTAACATGGTTAGTCTCCACTATAGGGGACCACTAATCTAATATTGAATTCGATTGCACCTTATTTGCAGCTGGCATGGTTAAATCCAACTTTAACTCTCATACAAAGAAACCGATCATGTTCTCTGTCATCTCTAAGTTCAGTCACTCGTATGAGAATCTCGACGTAATCTCAGCGACATGTATACTATGTGACTCTAAACTAACCACAAGTTGGAGTTTTTTATTCACTAATTTACAAAAAAGTTGAAATTTTTACATTGCAAATGCTTAACCACTCCCCCACTTAAACTTTACATTGTCCTAAATGTAAATTGAGTCATCAAAAAGTAAGTCAAGGTGGTAAATCCTACATGATAATGTGACAAGAAATCGAGGAAGAAGTAAATGCAAGACAAGAAAAATCTAAAAACAAGACAGAAATACTCATCCTAGGTTGCCTCCCATTTAGCGCTTAGATTAAAGTCGCCGGGCAGGCTATCTCCTTGTTTGCTACACCTTAGCCGGCTTCCCAACACATTATGGAAATCTGATTGAACTCTACTTAAGTTCTTCATCGCCTCAAAGATGTTGAAGTGGATGACCTCTTCATCAAACTCCATAGTCAAGGTGTCATTGTGGACATCAATATTAGCGGTACTCATAAATGGTCTACCCAACAGTAAAGGTGTAGACGAGGATGAATTCACATCAATCATGTCTAAAACGTAAAAATCCACTAAAAATATTAGTCCTTTTACCTGCACCAAAACATCTTCAACAATCCCTTTCTGGTAAACATTAGATCTATCATCAAGTTGAATAACTATGCTCTTAGGTTTCCTTAAGAGGACCAAGATTTAAAGCATCATAAATTAAAGTAGGCATAACATTAATAGAAGCTCCTAAATCTAGCATAGCTTTTGTAAACCTTGTTTTACCAATAGTGCATGGAATAGTAAAACTACGGGATCCTTCAATTTAGGTGGGAGTTTCTTTCGAAGATATCTTGAAGCATTCTCCCCCACACTCATTACCTCATTATCGGTTAGCTTTTGCTTGTTAGTGCACAATTCCTTTACACACTTTGCATAGCGAGGAGTTTTCCTAATTACTTCAATGAGTGGAATATTCACTTGGACCTTCTTAAAAACATCCCAAATATCTCTATCTTGTTCCACCTTCCTATTAGCTTTAGCGAACACCTGCTAGAAAAGGTAAAGGAGGAACATAAGTAGAAACAAGAGGTTTAGACTTAGAATTAGTTACCTCGGGAGCTTGGGGAAAATCAACGTTCTTTTCCTCCAAAACCAGGTTCTTTGGTGTCTCTTCTTTACCGAATCAATAACTTCGGTTTGCACAGAGTGTATACTACTTCCCAACATAATAGCATTGACACCCTATCTTGGGTTAAGAGGTTGGGAAGGGAGTTTCTCACCATTTTGTGCATGCAACTGATTAATCTCCTCGGCCATGGAACTCATTTGAGTCGCAACTCATTTATTGTACTCTTGGTCTCTTGTTGACTTTGTTGAAACATAGTAGAAATTCCTTGCATCATGGTGCTAAGATTTTCATCGAAACATGAACCTTTACCTTGAGCTGATTGTTGTTGTTGCGGTTCACCAACTTGTGCTTGCAACTCTTTAATTGCATTATCCGTTTCTTGATTCAAATCCGCTAGTTGTTGATTTTCTTGTACCACGAAAATTAAGTCTCAACCAAAGTAGTCATCTTTGCCAATTCTGGGCTTTGCGCTTGTTGTGGTTGTTGCGCTTTTTGTTGGAACTCACTCGGATGCTTGTAAACAGAACTTTGCACTTGTAACTTGCTCCCTTACCATAACTAAAGTTGGGTTGTCTTTCCATCCTTGATCGCAAGGGTTGGAGTAAGTATCAAACCAGATTTAAGAAAATAGCATTGACTTTCTCTACATTCTCACAAGCTGGCGTGATGGTTTTACAACTACCCTTTGCAATTTGTTGCATCATTGCCATCATATTGCTCATTTGTTGGCGTAACTCAAAAAAATCTAAATCCCAACTTGATTAGTTTCCTTGATAGGTAGCTCTAAACTACGAATTGAAAATTGTTGAGAATTTTTGCCATACTCTCAATCAACTCTCTAGCTTGTGTCACCATCTTGTTCCATAAAGTGCACCACCATGCGGCGTCGAAGATCCTATCACTTGCTTGGAAACCTTCATAGAAGTATAAGAAAATCATTGTGTCAATGTTTGGGATAAATTGATGATGAGGACTTGACTTGCCACCAATCTCTTATCCGTTTCCAACATTCCTACAAGCGATTCCCCACATTTTTGTGTCATCCTACAAATCTCCTTGCGAATTTGAGTAGCCTTTGACTGAGGAAAATATCTCTAAGAAGAGTTTCTTCAATCCATTCCATGTTGTGACACTACCAGGTGGTACATAATATAACCAATCTTTAATTTGATCGAATAAAGAGAAAGGAAAAGCACGCAACATTCCTTCATTTGCATCAGACCCCTTAACGTATCATGTTTGTAAACAACCATTGAAACTCCATAAGATGCTTGTTGGGTCTTCCCATGCAAATCCATGGAACTTTGGTATATGGCTGATTAACCTTGGCTTAATATCAAATGTGGAGAAGTTGCCTCAATGTACCATTGTTGTTGATCCAACCACGAGAAGCTAGCTCCTTGAGTGTGCGATTTGCATCACCCATTGCTTCTCGGTTGTATTTCAATAAGGTACGAAACACAATTCTCAAAATGAAATTAAAAAAAACGTAAAAATAAGAAACCAAAACTATATAACAAGAGTGCCTCCCCAACGGCGAAATACCTCCTTAAGAATTTGATCATTTGTCATTATGAGTCAAAAATAATTTCCCTTTCTCACTCTACTAATATAAATGAAGTACGTGGTAGCAAAGAGTTCGTTTCCACGGAGAGGCTTTTGTTGTTATAAAATTTCGGTTTCTTAGTAGCCAATGGGGGATTTTTGTTTATCAATGCAATAAAAATAAATTTAAAGCAATAAAATATAAAAATAATCAATAAGAATAATGTATTGGTCACGGGATAGTATCATTCACAAACATGTATTTTCATCAATGACTAGAATTGATAATTTAATCTCTTATTTACTAAAAATCCTAGGATACCTTGATCGCAAGTATATCCGATAATTCCACATTTCATCACAACCACATTAAAAGATGCATATGTGAATTCCATGGAAAGCAACCTAAAGTGTAAAAGCAATATTAAGTTTAACTCCCTAAAAGCACTAGGTTTATGGACTAAGATTAATCAAGGAAATCAAACGTGTAAAAACACTAATTCAATTTAACCAAGGTTATGATTCATTTGTGACTAGTAGGATATATCACTACAAGCGCTACCCACAATTATGCTACTTAAAAGGGGATAAACAACTTTTCGTATTAAAAACCTAATATAGCTCTAGAAATGAATGCAAATCGGATTGATTAGGACTCAACCTAACAAGTATTCAATTCATATGACAATATAAACCATGAATCATAAACAATAAATTATTAAGACAAAACTAATGCATTGAATCAAATATCATGTTGAAAGTCAACTTTATCCCATAACCAATAATATGTGTTTAGCTACTCATAGCTTTTGAGTTCATCATAATCACAATCAATAATAAAATGAAAAGGATGAAAAAATAAAGCAAACCTAGTTTAAGCTCTCCAAAGCTCCAAGTAGAAAATACATGATCCCAAAGTTGTAGAACACTTTCTCTTTTGTAGCTTTTCTCAACTTCTAAAATTAAGTCAATAACAAGATATCCACCAAGCCCATATGTGTGAAGAACCCGTGTAAAAATCTTGCCAAAATATACCATCAGAAAAGTGGTGATACGGGAGAATTGGTAGGGAAAGTCGTCGGAGGAATAGTTCGAGGTATAGGGAAAAGTCCACCCAGGTCCTTAGGTCAAATGAAGTCAAATCGGTCGAGGTCACCCGAGTCGATTGACTAACTCGGTTAGATCATGAGTTGAGGCAGGTGACTATTCAGGTGAGCTAACTAGGATGACTTGGTTGATTTGCCATGGCATAAGCCATTTACCTTTGGTCATGACTAATGTGGCGCCGTCATTGCTTCCTTTGGCCAGTGCATGTTCCAACCAACACACTTCCTTTGTAATGTCCACGAGTCTTGCGACAAACAGCAAAGACCAATACTTTAACAAAGACATCTGCTTCTTCTTAGCTTCAATTTCTTCTCCGCTCCATTTGTAATTTCTCATCCACGGCCATGCCCACAATACCACGCCAACTCATTCCGGCCTGTTTGTGCACCTTTTGTAACACAACCACCAACAAGACCATGCGATTCATTCGCGCCCCGCGGCCGATTACTTTCGGTCGGATCCATGTTCTTCCTTGTAATGCGGGCCTGATCTCGCCTCGGTCGGTTCAAGCTCAACCACAATACCATATCAGTTCCCATTACCTTTGCCCGTCTCATCTGTGACAACCCCAACCTTTAGCACCAGCGGCGAGCCATACATACCTTTGCCTTAGGTTGATAGGTGTTGTAAACACGTAATATCACATCTATTGTTTATGCTTTCTTCTTTGAGTTTTCTTGTAAATTATATCTTATATTTGCTTGCAAGGTTATACAGGTGTTTTGGAGTCATTTAAAAGCGAAAGGCGTGATATACATGCTCGATTCGTTGCTTGGAGTCATTGGTAGTTGATGGATGTGGGTAGCAAGTCTAAATTTACATTTGAAGCGAGAAAATAATGGAAGCCACCTAACTCATTTGCCCTTATCAAGCTGGGACAGTGCCAATATCCATCTCGGCCCATCCACAGATTTGAGTTATTTCCCCCATTAGTTCGAGAGCACCATGACGGCAAACTAGGTCACTTTGTTACAGTCCTTCTATCGGTTGAGATCCATGGGTTTCGCATAATTTTCTTCCTGAAGAAAAAGAATCGCGAGGAAGTTAATGCCCGTTCGTAAAAGTCTGAGCAAATCTTCACCCCTGAGTTTTCTAGGTTGCCATTGTCGGATTCAAGCTCATTCTCGACCCACATTGTGACTACTACCATAGAATCGTTCTTTTGCCATTTCCATTGCGGTGAGATGAAGATAGATTGATCGTGGTGAGTTGCCATCTCATCACCCGGCGCAAATTCAGTCGTGTTCGTGAGCCTTTCAAAGTCAGTGGCGAGAGATTAAAGGATCGGTTATGATGGAGAAGATATTAAAGGCCCATTGAGTAAGTAGAGATAGTCCGAGTGGTGGTGCCATACATACCAATGCCTTACCTTGTCGGTTGGACAAGCCAAGTGTGAACCCACGTAAGGGACTTCTAATTTGCATGCCTTCTGGAAAGTTTCAATTGCGGGGGTTTGATGCACGGGACACAATTAAGGAGGTGCACTTTCCATTTTTATCTACCAACGCCTGATTTGGGAATATCTCCCATTAGGAACCTTGTTTTCGAGTTTCACATGATAGATTGAAATCTTCCATCTAAGTTTTATTATTGTGGTTGAAGATGTAGTTGGATTTTGAAAACGAATTAGTTTTCCTCTCGATATTATCGGCGGGTTATAATAATTGCATGATTGATGTATTCGTATGATTGAATGTTTGTTTAGTTGAGTCTAGATTGATTGAACTCATCCATATCGCTATTTTAGGGTTCATCATCGACGATAACCTTTCAAGCCATTTCGTAGTTGACCACCATTTCCTGCTCCTGAGTCTTGTTATTCATTGCTCGACATTCTTGCAGCTTTTGATGAGCGAATTCTATTCATACATTCACTTGTTTACTACCACAACAAGACGTGTTTATTTATTATTTGCCATCTCTTAACCTTAGTCCAAACTTAATTTATATATTTTGAGTAGTAAGAAAGTGTAATTTACAGATTCATTTGCTTCTAAGTCAAGTCTGGCCATTCTGACCTAACATCAAACATCTAGGTCTTCATACTTATTCATCTCAAACACGATTCATTTTGCAACTCATTTACTTATTCCGTTACCTTTCATTTCCAAGCCTCAAATGCATTTACCTCGGCTCAATTACACCAATAATACCATTCAACATACACCCATCTAATTCCAGCGGAGCGGCTCAAGTCGGCTTCTCTATCTGTCTTTCTGTCATCTCATTTGCAGCATCATCACTTGTAATTCATTTGCAGAACCCATTCATAATCTCAGTCCCTTGCATACAACCATAAACCCCATGTGTACAATTAAGCCAACATCAACCTGAGCTTCATATTCTCGGCACCATCACCTGCATCATAGCAACAATAGTATCATCTCAACTCAGCCTATCTCATACATTATGCACCAGCAACTCCACCCGAACCTTTGACATTTAAGTCGATTACTGACTCATTGATGGACAACACCATATAAATCCACAATCTGTAAGAGCTCTTTCAATTCGGCCGCGACTTGATTTCTTAAGTGACTCATCAAGCTCAATGACCTCATTTCTTCATTCATTCTTCACTGAATCACCTGATTTCCATCTGTCCCTGAATCCATATCATCTCACCAAATCCACCATGAGCACCTATCTTTTGCATTTGTTCTTGCATTTGTTGAACCTAAACGCATTCATCTAAGACTTGAGCATTCATTCTAACATTCATATCACCGGGTCCTCAGCCATTCTTCTACCACCAATGACATCAAATAGTCTTCTAAATATCATTTACATAGCATCTTGATCCATGTCCACCCCGGTTGCAATCTTTGTGCTTCTTAATTCCTTGTGGCGGTGTGTTGCATCTTCTCAATCCCTCAGATACCACCGGTTCAACCACGGGATCGATCTTCTCTGTAAAACATCTTGAGCGATTTCTTGTAGCAAATTCACCGCCAACTTTGACTTGTAGTTGTTCTTCTCGTATGAGATCTTACGAATCTTCATCTCCATAAACAATTCACTGGCAAGGGCAACAAAAACCATCAAACCCATTCTTTCATAACTTGGATCATATTCTCCATCTATTACACATCTGCAAACCCATTTTCAAGAACATCTTTAATTAAATAAATGGAACAAATTTAGGAAGACTTCCATTTCTTCCATAATTCGAATCATGACTTAAATCGTCTTATTATTTCTCCATTTCGATCTCAAATTCCCATTCCATCGAACCCTAACTTATCTCAGATCAACAAAAAAATCTCCTATCTGAGTGTTCAACACCCTTTTATTCTCCGATTTCAAAACCCACTCTCTAAAATTCTAAATTTCTCAAGAAATTATCACGCCATCTCGGTTTCGGGTGGAGTAGGAAAAGAGAAACTAATGATAAGGAAATTGACTTTTCTAGGTTCACGATTTTAGGTTTGTTGTAGGAAAATGAAGTGGATACATCCACCGGTAGAGTTTATAAGGGTCAACCAAGGATGTATTTTTCTTGCTTCTCTAGACTAATTTGTAATGGTTGGCTTGCTCCGATTAGGCTCCAATTATCACTTCTTTTGTGACCACCTTTTGTCATGTCACTCCAAATGGACATTTTCTTCTTCTTTCGCTCGGAATGATTCCAAAACACCTAAATAACTAAAAAACAAACATAAAATACATAATTCAAGAAAAATAACAAAGAAATCATAATCGATGAATAATAAATCAAGGCGTTTATGACACCTATCGGTAGTCACATGGGTAACCTCTCGGGAAGCCGCTTCTGTATAACCGCAATAGTGCCGCTAAAATCCCACCTTTTTGGATAAGCTGGTGGGTAAGTGGGAATAATATCGGGTGTTAGTTGGGATACAATAGGGGTCGTTCGCTTGTGCTCGGGTGGGGGATTATGCCGGAATCTTTTGCTCTCATAGGAGACAGAAACGTCTACATTATAAGGGCAGCACCGGCTGGTGGCTCCCGAGTTGGCGGCTTCTGCGGTTAAGCGTGCTCGGTGGAGTAATCGAGGATGGGTGACCATCTTGAAGTTTCTATTTATTACCAGCGCGATGCCGTTGAAAACCCCACCGCTAGTATGACGCGGTGGCCAAGTGGGGACAATATCGGTGGAGGGGCGAGTCATTACATCCACTCATGAATCCCACACAACCTTTAACGCTAATACCTAAGTGCACCACCCGTCAAAACCTTCTCAATTCGGATCCCATCACTCACACCATTTTGGGGATTAGCATTGTTGCATTTGTGAAATGGTTTCCGGCATCGTCAACCATTGTGAAACGTGGCGTTGCATTTCTTTTGCAAAGCTCATAAGTCGTTGGAAAAAAATTGAGTGTGGTTTCGGTTCAACAAGCTGTTTTTTTAATGCGAGTTTGCAACGCTTTTAGAGTTCATTGCGAAAAGGTTTTAACAACAGATGGATATTGTTGTTATATTCTTGTCACAATAGCTCAATGATTGCAAAATGGAAAATCCCAACAACTCTAGATGGTTTGCGATGGACGGAGAAAGCAAAAACTTAGAATGACTAATCTTAGCGGGACCCGATTTTTATTCTTCCGGTTCTAAATTTACCCAACAACTATTGGCCGTTGCTAAATTTTTACAACATCAAAAAAAAAAAGTCAATTTGTTGTTGACCTAGTCAAGAGTTCCACCGCAACATTTTGAGGCCAAATCCGGGCAAACTATTACTGAATAACACATTGAGTTTGCACTGAACAACAAAGTCTTACATTTGAACAACATATCCAGGCCGATAACATATAATCAACACCCAATGAAGTTCAATTTTAAATTCGGGCCAAATCTAGGCCAAATACCCTTATAATCAAGATCCACATTGGGAAGAGCAATAAGAAGAGATATACTTTATAGTATGAAGCAAAAGATGAAGCACGCAAGTGATTGGCTTCGTTGCTGTTCCACAGTTCCGCAATCTATCCAAAAGGGAAAAAGAATTCAAATGGAAATCTAGTTCTAGACTTCTAGCTAACACTCTCCTCTCTCATTTCATCTCTTTTTATGAAACTGCTTTGAAGCCAATATAAAAAAATAATACATAGCAAAATCAGAAAAGTTTGCACACCCACACGATGATCTTTAAGTAACCAATTAGATTATTATTCCACAAGGCATGAGGATAGCATTAGCAAGCTGCAAAGTGCAATACGAGCTGGACAAATCTGATACGTGATACCCACCCATAGCGTACCCAATTGGCAGTCATCCGCATCCGGGATTGTCACTTTTAAAACTGTCATCCTCGTCACTTACCAACAAAACTTAGTGGTTGCTTGTCATCTCGGATTTGTCTAGGTACACTGTGTGGTGGGAGCCATCGGAAAATAATTGAGCCACTAAGCATATTTTAGTACACAATTATCTTTTCAAGTATATAATCGTTGTTGCTTTAGAATCTTTGCTTTTACCGGTTTAAAAAATTTGGATGTCTTGAATAATGAGTTTTTAAATTGCAAAGTCTGATCTGACTATGTGATGATCTCTCAGTGGTAGCTACATCAAATTGATTGATACGTTTATGTATTGTGTCATGGAAAATATCGTTTAGTCTTTTTTAGGTGGTATTGCATTTAGTTTGGTCCTTGAGAAGCATGTAGCTACTATTTGGTCCATAATATTTAAAAATATCAAATAGACCAAAGTACCCTTTAGGTGTTAATTCCAACTTATTTTTTGTGGCGAGTTCATTCGTCAAAATGAAGTCATTAATTTCTACTTAATTTTGGAAATCTTTAAAAAAAAACAAAAGTTCATTAAGAGAAATGAACTCCATATAAAAAACTAAAACGAGTTCATTCGAAATGGAACTCCAGTATATAAAACTAAAAACACGAGTTCATTCGGAAATGAACTCCGTATAAAAATCTAACGAGTTCATTCTGAAATAGGCTTCGTATAAAAAAGCTAAAAACCTGAGTTCATTCGAAATGAACTCCTTATAAAAACCTAAAACACAGAACTCGTTCAGAAATGAACTCCATATAAAAAACCTAAAAAACGAGTTCATTTATGGAATGAGCTGCTGACTTATCATCATTTTCGTCTTCAACGGAAATAGTTCTTCAGTCTTCAACGAGTTCATCACCAACACGGGAAAAAACATCATCTTCATCTTCATATTCAACACGAGCAGGTAAAACATCAAAGCAGAAGAAAAGATGAACAAATCAAACAAGATTTGAAATCAAACACACATTCAAAACTTAAATCAATCGGATCTGAAAACAAAAAGTTTATCTTAACAACAAGACGAACAACAAACGAGTTTTGTCTTCCATTTTCAACGAAATACGAACAACTGACGTGATGAACTCATCTTCGTCTTCGTCTTCATCTTCATCTTCAAAACATCGTTAGCGGTTCATTTGTTTTGATGGGAACTTCATCTTCATCTTCAAAAACAACAGCATCGAGTTCTTGATTACATCTTTAACAACAGACAGCGGATCTTTATCTTTTTCGTCATCTTCCAACGAGCTTATTGTGTGCTTGTTATTCATCGTCTTCATCATTCATAAAGTTAGAAAAAAAAAAAACCTAGAAATCGTACCCAGCAGGGAAGAAGAAAGCAGAAAGAGAATGTAGATCGAGAAATGATTTCTCTCTCCGATTGACTATATATACGGTCTAATCCCAGAGGGTATTTATTGCCATTACACAATGACAATTACATCATCCATGACATCACCCTAGGACCAAACCATAATTTCTAGGACCAAACTATAATATATTTTCTCAAATAGAACCAACGAGACACATGACTAAATTCATTGGACTAGACTCATCCTAATATATTATTTCTATGACTAATAGGTATTTCCTACTTGTGTTATTGCGTGCGTGTGGCATCAAAAGAACGTGAAGACTTCTAACAAATAAATTGCAGTCATTTTCATGCTTTACGATTGCTCGAGGAGGAGAAAATTAGAAGCGAATGTATTCAAAAGGTTGAATGAGTAGTTTTGAATGATTTTAAGTAAGTCGACCTAATCGCTTAATGATCTTTGGAGATGAGTTTTATCTCAAGTTGATTTGTTCTTTCATGATCTATTCCAAATGTGTGCGTGGTGTCTGCTGATATAGAAAGCTCCATTGGAAATAAGGACGGACCTAAGAGTTGGAACTATTTTATTACGACAAGGGATAAGACTAATAGAAACCCAAAAATGAAGCATATGATTCGCACATAGCCTTCTTATAGGTTCATCCTGATCGAAAAAGTTACTACGATAATGTAATGTGAACATGAGTTTCTACATTCCCTTGGACAATTTGTTTTAGTTTCTTTTAATCGAATCTTGTACAATTTGTTAAAATAAATATATCATGATAAATTTAATCCCATTTGCTATCTAGAAGACAGTTTGGGTGGAAAGAAATGGTAGGCATTTGAGTGGAAAGTACAATGAACCTCAAACTAATCATTGAGAAGGTGAAGTTACATACGGTATTTATAAGCGGTGTATAGGTACAAAAGTTTTTAATGGTTATTCGCTGACCGGATAATTCACAATTGGGATGGGATTCTAGGTCTTTTGTAGTGTTTTGGTTTCTTATGTGTGATGGTGAGCACACTTTTTAGCTTACTGACTTATCACTATCTTGGTGGAATAAGCTTGTTTTCTCTATAATAATACATCCCCCTTTGCGTCAAAAAAAAATTTTCATGATCAAAAATAAGCAAACACTAGCAGCAACCATAAACCACATAAAGATACATTCCAGTTAATATTTATATTTAAGATCTCCATCTTGAATGTTATCGAAACAAAATCTGAAACTTATACCATATGCGCTCTGGAAAAATAATAATTTGATTTTCTTTAATAATTTGGTCACATAGAAAAATGAAAATATTTCTTTTCCCAAGACTGGAAGTAAATGTTAACTCATGAAGCCATGAGCTTGATGTAAAATGTTACCATGCCCAATGTAATCCAAGTTTTACATTTTTGCGCCCATCCAAATCTTTGGAAATAAAGATAAAAAGAAATTTGGCTTCATTACCCAAATGTGGGGTGTGTAACGAAATATAATGTAGGAAATACCAATTGGTCCACAGGAATAATATATTAGAGAGTCTAGTCCAATTATTGATCAATTGTCTGTTTGGTCACATTGGTAATATAAATTATAGTTTGGTCTAAATATTATCATTTGGTCTATCTTTGATGTCATGGATGATGTAAATGTCTACAAGTGAAATGCATTTTGGATAAGGACCAGTATATATAGTCGAAAAGTAGGAGAGAATAAATCATTCTCGGATTTTGCTTTCTCTACAATGTTTTAGATCTAGTTTCTTCTCTCTATTTTTTTTTTTCTTTCGAAGCTTGTTTTATGATGAAGAAAGAAGAAGAAGATGATGCTTTGATGATGAAGAAGAAGAAGCAGGTGGCGGACGATGTCATCTTCCGTTTTTGATGTTGTTGTTGAAGGCGGTGATGAAGAAGAAGAAGAAAACGATGGCGTTTTTTGCTTGTTTTTGATTTTGTTTTTGATGTTACATATATTTCTTGATGCATGGCGATGAATATGATCATTGTTGCTATTGTTTGATATGTTTCTTTTCTCTATTCTCTATAATTTCTTGATCATTTTTCAAATCTAGATTTGTGATATGTTGTTTCTTTCTTCTTTGGTGTTGAAAGCTGACGACGAAGAAGATGAAGATGTTGAAGATGAAGATATTTCTTCTTGGGTGTTGATGTTTTATATGGACTTCATTCGAGAAATGAAGTCTATTTTATATGGACTTCATTCTGGAATGAAATCTGTTTTTCTTAGGTTTTATATGGACTTCATTCCTGGAATGAAGTCTGTTTTTCTTAAGCTTTTATATGGACTTCATTCCAGAAATGAAGTCTGTTTTTAACAGGTTTTATATGGACTTCATTCGCGGGAATGAAGTCATTTTCTTAGGTTTTTATATGGACTTCATTCCATAAATGAAGTCTGTGTTTCTTAGGTTGTATATGTTTTATATGGACTTCATTGAAATGAAGTCTGTTTTTCTTAGGATTTTTTATGAACATTAAGGAATGAAGTACATTTTCTTAGGTTTTATATGGACTTCATTCCATAAATGAAGTCTGTATTTCTTAGGTTTTTATATGGACTTCAGGAAATGAAGTCCCGGTTTGTTCATATGTTTTTATATGGACTTCGTTTATGGAATGAAGTCTGTTTTTAAAACTTTTGTATGGAGCGTTCAGGAATGAAGTACATTTAGCTTTGTATGGACTTCGTTTCACGGGAATGAAGTCTTTTTAGGCTTTTGTATGCACCATTCACAGGGATGAAATGTTTTTTAGCACGGAAGAACTCTAGAAAAAAAAATTAACGCGGAAGGGTATTTTTGTCATTTAAATATTTTTAAATAATTATGGGCCGAGAAGCAGTAAAGGCGTTTGTGAAGAATTTGCAGACGTAGGCACAAAAATAGAGGACCAAAGCGATATTTTCCCAAATATAATTGATGTCTCACCTCACCTCCTCACAACATTAATGTATAGACTTTTAGCACAGCATTCTTTCGGTTTTCAGATAAACACAAACAGATGATCAATCATTCCATGTTCAGCCCACAAGAACTTAAATCATGGAATCTAACAGCAGGAATAATGTAAGTAAGCTTTGTTGTTTTTTTTTTTAATAAGAATTCAGATATAATCGGTTCGTATTTGATTCATGTATCTTGATTTGATTTTGATTTTTTTGTTTTTTGTTTTTGAATATGATGAAAAACAGAGATCATCATCAAGTTCCTTAACAATAGGAGAAAAATTGTGTGCGGCGTTCATACCATTCGTAGCATTAATCGAGATATTGGTATTCGCTGTATCAGATTGTTTCGAGTGTTCTTCTTCCTCTTCAGATCGTCATAATAAGAATCCCTCTAAAAACAAATTATCTAAACATCGTTATGATGATCTTGCTCGACTTGCTAATGAAACTCAATGTTAGTGCCCCTTTTTTCTTCTTCCTCTTTGGGTTTCGATTTAATTTTGATTTCAATTTTACAGGTTTTGAATTTGTGTTCTTTGTTCTTTGTAGTTTCAGTGAATGAGGTTGAAGCTTTATTTGAGCTATTCAAGAAATTGAGTAATTCTATTATTGAAGATGGACTAATTCACAAGGTAATTAGAAAAAATGGAATCTTTTGCGTGTTTCTGAAAATTTGGGCCTTTATTATTTGCATTTGTTGTACAAAGATTTGATATTTTCGGATTTTTTTTTTCTTAAAAGAATTTTGACCTATTACAAGATAAATTGCATTGTTGCTAAGGGGAAAACACACACAGAATTGTTCACATTATGGAGTTTAAGTTGAGAAAGTCGATATCGGCACTCAGTTTTCTACTATTATATCTGGAAATTGTGGATGTTCGATTTTCTTCAAGCTAACTACATATGGTTGGGGAGGTTAATTGGGCACACTTGACAGCTATAGGATAGTATCACACTTGACAACCTAAATCGGAATATTTTACAGGTCAACCGGTATGTATATTTCGAGCTCCTTCTCGGGATAGATATATCATTGATGTCTGTTGGGGTTCATGAATTTTGTACCTTTAGGTCTCATGTCAGTCAGAGTTTGTTTTAGATTTAGGTTTGATAGTAGGTTGGGAGGTTCATGTCTCTGTTGTTGAGTAAGGCATTTAGAATTTTTTTGCAGTAAGTGAGTGAGTGGTTTTTATATGAGAATCAGGAATTCGTGCTTTTGTGCAAAGCTTATAATTTGCTTGAAGTATCTTGTTTTTGCGTAGTTGAGATGTCCTTCTATTTCTCTTTTGCATTTCGGATTTTGATTAGAAAAATGTAATAACATATCTTTACATTTCACTTGTTTATGTTTTGCAGGAGGAGCTTCAACTGGCACTGTTCCAGGCACCTCATGGAGAGAACCTTTTTCTTGATAGGGTAAACCTTTTCTCACCACCTACAACCCCTTCCGTTCAGCTCAATTGATTAGATTAACCTTTACATGATAATTTAAGAAACTGAGAGCCATATTGATAGGTCCATAACTGCAGTTTCGAGCTTGCCAAGTTAGAGATTTAATCTTGATCCTTCTTGCTCTAAATTGAAATGTTAACCCTTTTGCCTGTTTCTCTCTATTTTCCAGTAGTCTCGTTTCATTGAATCTTATTTTCAACTGTTGTGCTTTCACTTTATATACAGGTTTTTTGATCTATTTGATGAAAAGAAAAATGGCGTTATCAATTCGAGGAATTTGTTCATTAAGCTGTAGTGTTTTCCATCCTTATGCCCCAGTGGAGGAAAAAAAATTGACTGTATGGGCTAAAACTTAAAAATAAGTTTGTATTCTGCTTTCTGTATTGATTCTCATCTTGATTCTTAATGGCATCTCTCTTTTTTTTTTTTCTTCTTAGGATTTTCTGCAGTTGCCTTTAGGCTGTATGATTTAAGACAAACTGGCTACATCGGCGAGAAAAGTGAGTGCATTTTGCGTAATTTGATTCTGCTGTAACACCATCTTGTACAGATTCGGGTCGACTGTTTTGTTTAGCGAACTTTTTTATGCTGTATCCAACTGTCCATATGTTTCTGAATTTTATGAAGTTATACTTGCCTTACACTGGGACACAACATTTGCTGCTTCTAGGTTCAGCAAATGGTTATTGCTATATTGAACGAGTCAGACTTGAGGTTGTCCGAAGACCTTCTGGAATCTATTATTGATCAGGCAAGAGATTGTTAAAACTTATAAGTAATCTCCATTTAATTTATTCCTTTAGTAACATCTTTTTGATGCTTCAGCAACACATGCTTTTATTTCTGTTCTACAGGCGTTTGAGGATGCTGATGCCGACAAGGATGGTAAAATTAACAAAGAAGAATGGAAATCTTTTGTACTTGACATCCCTCACTTCTGAGGAACATGACTCTTCCTTACCTGAAGTAAGTCACTTCTTCCTTTTCTATGTTTCTTTTCAAACTTGATTCACGACTTCCTTTCCCAAGCTTTCTCCTTAACTTCCAATACCCGTCTTACTGCATTTTATCTTGCTGTTTGTCTTCACTTCTCTTCCCAAATTAGGGGTCTTGGTAGAAGTTTTGGTTATCGTATCCATTATCAACTTACTTAGTTGGAATATGTCTCCCCCATTGTTGTTTATTGATCTATCATGATGCATTTTTAACTTCACTGGGACTAGTTACTTTGCCTGGATATGATTTGCTTGTACGAATTTGGTGTTGAGTATACATTTTTGTTCATGGCGTCATCTTTCTTTTCTTTTCCTCTTCGTACAGGGATATCACTACCGTTTTCCCAAGTTTCATATTCAACACTGACGGTTGCAGACTGAAATTTGAAAGCTTCAGCTATCTTTCTTTCCTCCATGAGGTATTCGAGAATCAGAACTTTCAGATAGAAATTTACTCAACAGATGATTACATTACCCTCAAGCATGGGAGCAACCATGTAAGCCACGGCATTTATTCTCTGCACTATGAAATAGGCATAGTACAACCAATGAGGTCAAAACAAGAACAATTATGTTCTATGTCCCAACTAAAAGTCCTCAGCTGAAAAATATATTGTTTCCCTCTGACGAATTCTTCTTTGTATATCAATTTGATGGATCACTATATGAAATGTACATAGAAAACTATTTTTCTTCAATTTTTGTTGTTCTTTATACAACCAAGTAGATTACAAATGACATTTATCGTTTTGCGAACAACTTTTGCTAAATGAGTCTGAATTCGGGTTGAGTGCATCTGGCATAACAATTGTAGAATGCATCTTAGTCTGGCACCTCGGCCGTGCGGTGTGAGAATCTGTGTCAGTATCCATGTCAAACTAGGACTCGGATTACTCCCTTTCCTTGTTCCACTGGTGCATAGAATCCAAAGTATTTCCAGACACTGGCATTCCGATTCCAAACCAAATTACTCAGACAAATGGGGCTCTTTTTTAAAAACCAGTTCACATATATATAATGGTTTTAACCCCTCGGAAGATTGAATCGGAGAGTAGTTAAGAAAGGGTTCAAACTTGGTCAATTTCAAGTTTCATGGCGAAACCAGCATTATCAGCTGCTGCTCAAAGAGGTGAACGTAAGCTCCCCCCATCACCGAAGGCTGCACCTTGGCTTGTTTTCTCACATGGAAATGATGGTAAGTTTCAAACTTTCTATGATATGTCTGAATGTGAAGATCCCTTGAAGAAGAAGTCTGCCAACAAATTCATACCAGAAATTAAGTAAAAAACGTTTCTGGCAGAAACCATCTCATCAAGGATGGGTAATCACTGTTGTTGGTAGATATGATGATCCAAATTTCAATTTTGGAGATTGTTTTCTGTGGAACCCTGAATCACTAGGCACTGTCATATTTACCTAATATAGAGCCTTTTGTTAATCAGTACCAAATTTTCTCATGGATTGTCATTTTTGACTTCACCTCCTCTGCCCACTAGTTCTAGCACCACCACCAGTAGTAGAAGTGCGCGAGGAGATGAATCCATGGTGTTTTTCCTTTTTAGAGGACATGCAGGATCTGACTTTATTATTTATTGTCGTCCTGGTGATAAAGAATGGAGAAAACATGAATTTGTTGACAAATCATTCAGACCCCGGTCGATGTTTTACCTTAAAGGGAAGTTGTTTATAACGGGAATGTGCGGTAAACTTATTGAGATTGCAATACAACATGGTTGTTCAGATATCGATGACGTTTACGAAGAAATTCTCAGGGTTAGTGAAAGTATAGACACCCGCAACAATTTTACATCTGTAACAGTAGCTGGAAGATTGGGTTATGTTCGTCAGAGTATCATTATGGAGTGTTTTGGCGAAGTTTTTAGGATTGACAGATTTTACATTCCTAGAGGTGATTACAAGTCTCTAACCAACATAGTGATAGCCAAATTGGATTTCGCTTCAATGGCTTGGGAGGAAGTAAACAGTTTAAATGACTACGTCTTGTTTCTAAGCTCTGATAGTCAGTTGTGTTGCTTGGCCTCCGAGTTGGGTCTCACGAAAGGTTGTGTGTATTTCACACAACTTGGGGAAATTAGCTTGTACAAATATGACTTGGAAGATAAAAGTGTCTTGCATTGTTTACCATGTCCTGATCTGCCAACCCCGTGGTCCTCGTCTGCATGGCTGATGATTACTGCAACACCGAGGTATGCATCTTACCCTGCAGCTACCGCAGTCAGTACCGCAGTCATTAAGGCAACTGAAACCGGAACTAGTGTAGATAAGGATGCCAACAAAGAGGAAGCAAGACCTTCGTTTATAGATAACGATGACATGGTAAAGGTTGATATCGCACCAACTCCATACAGTGGATTACACATTTCCGTGCAGTGAGTAGAAAATATCGGTCGATGTTAAATCTAAGAAGGCCTTCTTCTAATACGATTATGAGGACGGCCGATTTATCCCCGTGGCTGGTTTTTGTGAATTATGATCAACACGTCTACAATTTCGTAACTCAATGCATAATAATTAATAAGAACTACCTCATGAACATCCCTGAAGTGTTAAAAGGTTTTACAGTTCCTTCTCAAAGATGGCTGGTTGCTCATGTCAAAAGACATGACTTTGTTCTTCTACAATCCCTTCTCGAAATCAACTGTTAGACTTCCAGATTTACCAGATGGTTGTAGCTCCTCGGGTATCTCCTTCTCATCCTTGCCAACTTCTTCAGATTGCATGGTCTTTGGCATCGATAAATTGATGCGTGATGGGGTTAGTATCGTCTTCATTAAACGCGGAGATACGGAGTGGACGAGTTTTAACTATGATAATGTATATGTACCTCCCAATAAGATTAAGCTGGAGTTCGAGCCAAATTTCAACAATCCAGTTTTCCACAGCGGAGCTTTCTATTGCTTAGACTTGAACGGAAGTTTGGGAGTATTTAAATTTGAGAATGATGAAACTAGTTGGGAAATTCTAGCCATGGTACCCCGGCCGAATTGTGAGTTTATCTATAAGAGTTTTTGGTGGAGTGCGAAGGTAATCTCTTATGTGTGTTACTAGGCAGATTAGGAAAATGGGTTCGTGTTTTCCAGATTGAACAAGAATGAAAATGGTTTGGATTGAAGTTAAACATTTGGGAGAAATATATTTGTTTATCAGCCATACGTCAGTATCTCTGCAGTTGCTCCAACTAGGCAAATGGAGAACAAAATCTATTTCCCGAGGTTGCATGACGATGGGATTTTATTTTATTCTCTTGATACAGGCTTGTACCACTGTCTTGGGTGTGAGCATTCTGCTAAAGATTACGGTAATTCGAAGAATTACTTAGTTTGTAGTTGGATTGAACCTAATTGTTTGAGAGACGACTTCGGATCAATGTCTTGACTGGTTTAACATTTAGAAAACTCTTGAGAGTTAATTTATTTATGTTTATTTGTATGTATTCTGCAGAGTAATGTAGTTGAAGTACTTCATATTTATGCAGGCTCAAACTTACCACAAGTCTTGTTTCCAACACTACACTATGGTTACTTTTCTCATAATACTTTAAGTGAATCATATGTGCATGCCATTGCACTCGAGACCAAGGATCCTGAACCCTAAAAACAATCAATTTAACTTATTTTTTAGGCAAAAATGAAAGATGAAAGTATCATTTTTTTCCGAAACCAAAATAGTCTTTCAAAGGAGTCCTTCCTTCACAACTTACTAGTATCAACTTTGCGGCAGATGAGATGACCAAGCGAGTTTGTATGCCGCAGCAAGAGAAATGGAGAGTTATACTTTGGCAGGACTTTGTTTTTTGTTGTAGTTGAATGGCCTTATTTCCGTCATAAGTAACTTCTCTTTAGGGCTCCTTTTCGGCGCCTTTGCTTGTAGATAACTTGGCTTTTAGCTTAAGAAATTCGGACTTAACCAAATAGAAAAACCGGCTTGTAGATCATTTTGGTTTCATGCCCTCCACGAGAGGTTTCATGCCAAACAAAGGGAGGTGCAGGAGTTCGGAGTCCCGAGGATGGCGCGATATTCTGATTTAACATGGGCCGGTAGATTAGTTTGCCTTTGCGAGGCAGTAGTCACGCTATCGCTTCGGCGAACAAACTTTGTTATCATGAGGCTCATTGGTAGGCTAGCTTGACAACTATTCAACTTATGTAGTGAAAATGCAATGCTTGGAACTTAAACATTAGGCTTCGATTATTAGTTAATTATGTAATAATATTAATAAAATTAAAAAAAAAAGTTTTTAGAAAGAAAGAGAAAGCGAAAGTTGGTTTCGTTTCTTTTCCGTTTTAATCTCTCTTCAAATCCTTTTACAACTCTAAAAATTTCCTTTTACAACTCTAAAAATTTACTAGAAGAAGTCTTGAGACTCCGTTAATAGGGAAGGGAGCTCTGAGCCTTTCCTAGTATGGCATCTGTGTACAGTGTACTCATTACTTTTTTTTTTTTTTTTGTCGGCAAAGAATGGAAACAATTTTGAAGCTCATGTGCGAGTGAGATGAGTCGGCCTTTCCGTAGTACGTAGGATTTGGTAGATATGAACTAGTAATAGTAGGATGTCTTTAATTCAAAAAATTGCTTTTACGCGGGAAAAGTTTCGAACATCCTACGGCTGCGAGTTCGCCTCTGAGATCACCTGTTATGGAGGCGCGGGTCGAGCACAGGCTCATGACATGATTTCAAAATATTTACGCAAAAGAATAGAATTGATTAATGGACACCCAACAAAACGAAGGGACCCAACAACAAATAGTACAGCTCAGCAACAGAAACTAAAAGAGTCCAAAAAAGACCCTGGAAACGACCAAAAAAGAACGGGATTTTTTATAAAATACCCATGTGGGCAAATGCATTTAAGAAAATGCCCACGTTTTTTTCATTATATATTAAATGCCCATCAATTGGCCTTTTTCCGTCCCGTTTTTTTGAAAAAAGCGGCTAACGAATATTCTTGACGTATGCGTGGCGATATTCCATTGCCGAGAGAAAAAGGCATGGCCTAAATCGTGTGACTAGGGCACAGTTAGGCGTGACACTACCAGTTAAATCATACCGGTTGTAAACCTGTTCACATGATGAATGGTTAGATCGATCATTCTTTGTATGGTGTCAAAGATTGCACCATGTTCTTCTCCAACACCAGTGCCTTCTCCAGTCCTAGAAATCACCCTGGTGGGAATACGATTAGGGTTTGCATTATTCACAATCGGAGATCACCGATCAATTTAAAATTACAACTTGATCAATAAATTAGCGATAGAAATTAAATTGACATACAATATAATCACCAAATTTCTTTAAGAACCAAAACTAATTAGGTCTTCATATCCGAATTCGAGCTGCACTCTTTGCCATTCTAAGAACCCCCAAAATCCATGTTTTGTTCTTTGTAAATTCAAATTGAATATGAACCCAGCCAATGAAAGCAACAATAACTCTTGTTTCAATCGACCCCCAGAACTAAATAGATTATTCTCAAGCAAATCCACGATCGAGAGACTTTGCCTTCATCTACAAAGATCGAAAAACTCCTGCATAAACCCAATTCGAATCCGTGTTTCAAAATCCTCCAATCTGTTGTTGTTGTTGTTAGAATCAGAAGAACAAATCTACAATTGTTTGAGAGAATAAGAACAAAACATCCACGAATCTCATATCCGTTCCCTCGTTCCTTTATCGGCTTCACTTCTCTGTAGCATTTTGATATCAAACGGCGAAGAAATTAAGTTTGCAGTAAGATAAGGTAATGAACCTAAGAAAATGTTAGTAGGACACGTGGTAATTAAGTGGATGCTCTCATTACACGATGGAAAACTAATGTCTATACTCTTATCATGAAACGTGGTGGGTAAATGGACACGTTCATCACTTCTCTTTAATTACTTCACCACCTGTTTGGATCGTTAGTATTATCCTTGCATTTTCAGTAGTCGATTAACCGAACAAGCGGTGGAAGATGAAATTATGATACAGGGCAGTTTAGTAATTCGCCCCCAAATCTCATATCATCAGATGAGAAATTGACAAAGTCAACGAGATTTTCTTGGTTTGGTGGGAAGACGGAAAAACAAGCAATGGCGTGGCGTTTAATATATAATGAAAAAAACGTGGGCATTTTATTAAATGCATTTCTCCACATGGGCACTTTATAAAAAATCCCAAAAAGAACTACGGAGGTCGAAAAATTTCGACTTCCAGTTACATATTACATCATCCACACTCACATTAGACATACAAGCCTTAGAGCTTGACCACGAGAAAATCTTGAGCTTAACTTCCAATGTTACTGAAGCAATAGTTGTTTCTTTTTTCTTGAAGTGTCTTTTGTTTCTTTCCAGCCAAGAGACCATAGAATAGCTGCATATAGTCTGCTCAGGGCTCTTTAGCGTGCAGTTAGACTTGAAGGAGCCCAATTGGAGATGAGGTTGATAGCGAAGGAAGCAGGATTACTGACTCATGCCATCCGCGTCGAAGAAGTAAAACCATATGCTCCCGGCATGGAACATTCGAGGAATATATGTGTAGCATTCTCTGGCAGTTGATGACAGAAGGGGCAAATGTTTACTATTGGAGTTCCACTAGGAGAAATAAGGCAGCTATTTCTTTTACGGAGGTTATCCAAAGTGGGAAGACTGTCTAACAGAAGCTTGCCACAGAAAAAAAAAACCTACTTTGTGAGGCCAATTTTTTCTCCAGATTTTCGATCTAGGAAAGGAAACAATATTGTTTAATGGAATAGCTGCATTGTAAGCATCTTTGACAGTGAACTGTCAGACTTGTTTCTAACCAAAGTAGCGCGTCATCATCCTCTGGATTGAACACAATAGACTCCAAGTAATTAATTAGGCGCGCCATTTCTTCAATTTCGAAATCATAAAGTTTTCTTCGCATAATCCCAATCTCCCAGTTCAGGCTAAGCATGAGGACTGTAGGCACATTAAAAAAATACCTTTGGTACAGTGTACTCATTACCTAGTAGAGGATTGCTTCATCATATAATATAAGTAAACGAATATTTTTCTTATAGATCGAAAAAAGAAGAGAAAAAACATTTTTCTTATCGGTGGTGCGATTCATCTCCCTATTCTCCTCCTTCCAATCTAAATCCTACATCTGGTAAAATGGTGAATCCCACCTAAACCTGAATGTGAATAAAATTCCAGACGTGTGGTTTAGAATGGAGGGAACAGTACGGGGAGGTGGAGATTCTGGAGAATAGGGAGAATAGCATTTCTGTTTTCCTACCTAGTACAGTCACTACTAGAGATGTAAAATTATTTATTTTCAAAGAGTTGTTGAAGGTGGTTACTCCCTACATAAGTTGACTAGCAGGTATTCCAGTTTATATTGTTCCATAAGCTGATTTTCGTAGGAATTAAGAATAAAAATTAATCAAGTAGAGTTGTATTATAATGATATTTGTTTAATGTAAGCTATTAGCCTACCCTTTATTTATTCACCACTTGCCCAATAATGCCAAGTGAATATTTGGTTATCAGACGCTACGAAAAACAGTCTGTGGTATGTCACAGTTTTGCAGGACGCCTACCTAGGAGGCCAGCCAGATTACGTAGGATAATAGTAAACTATGATTCCACTCAGGCTAAGCCGGCCCAATAAAATAATAAACATTCCCAATAACAAAAATCACGTCATAGACATGACAGAGATTACAAGATATAGAAAAGAAAGAAACAGTTTGGCTGTCATAATCAAGGTTTAGGGTGCAAGGTCACTGACACATTAATTTAAATTGTTTTAGAATAGCTATTCTATTTTGATGCAGGTTTAGACTAAGTCTTATGGGGTCTTTAGTCTAGCACCTAGATTGCGTTGAAATACCTACTAAGTTTTATGGGAGTGCTAATCAGCGGCTAGATTAGTCCACGTCGATAAGCAGTTGAACCATTCGGCGCCAATTTGAACCATTCGGGCGCTGGAAATCTCAATGATTAGATCAAAAATAAACCCCTCGGCGCTGAACCATTCCGCGAAGGTATTTTTTCAAGCGGCCGAACCATTCGGTAACCTCTGGCAGCTACTTCTTACTGGCTTTAATTTCTTTAAGGAGGAGAACTAGTGTTAACTTTTTACTACGCTTTTTTTTGGATTACGGCACTTGCCAAGTGCTAATCTAGCACCTCCAATCTAATATAAGACTTAGTCTTAGTGAATGATAACTTCCCTCTTGAATGAGATAGAAGCCTTTTCTCTTAAGTAAAGAAGACAAATAAGAAACTTTACTTACTCGGAAAAGTAATTTTCCATGGTTGGGGAAGGCATTACCCTTGATTTTCCCTTTGGCTAAAGCATTCATACTTCATAGACGATGGTTCGAAAAACACAACTTTCTCTCATCCTCCTTGAGTTCTAAACGTCTCATCCTCCTTGAGTTCTAAACGGAGGCCAGGTAACCAAAAGAGAGAATCAGAAACAATTAAGCAACATAAAATACCAGAATGCATTACTGGCATACCAATTTGCAAACAAGCAGCGTAGAATACGGTAATAAGAAAGTGGTTCCAATATTTTTATGTTTGTCAGAGGACATTATTATTATTATGTCAACTGTATCTCTTACAAATCAAAACAAATCAATGGATCAAAAATATTGCTATCGATTAATTGAACTCGAAACTATGGCAAAACCTCATTTTAGTTTCATGTTTCAATATTTAGTACCGATGAAAATCAAATACTATATTTTACATGTATATTTTACATGTATATACTATATTTTACATGTATATATGAAAATCAAAATACTATATTTTACATGTATATACACAACAGATGGATAAAGCTGTTGGTAGGTCGGTCAAAGGTCTAGATTAGGAAATCTAGTTGGTTAAGGAAACCCAGTACTTGTGTCCTAAGTATAGCGACTTAAGAGGTTTGTCTCTTAGAGCTAAGTTGAAAACCCTATACTTGTAGGAAAGTAATCCTTGTTAAGGAATGTGTCTAGTCCTATTGATGTATATATAAATAGCTATAGAGAACTAGAAAACACACGAACTAAGTAAGAGTTCTCTACTTCTCGTCTAAGGCTTTGTATATTCCAACTATACGGTGATATATAAAATTGCTTATTCCTTCCGAGGATTCAACCTCGTTAAATACTTATTCTTCTTGTGTGTGTGATTGTGTTCTTGGCAATATTGAGATACCTCGTAGTAGTGCAAACCTAACGCTTAGCAGGTGGCAGTATGACAATTGGTATCGAGCAAGGGAGACGCTCTTGGATACGGGTACTCGATTCAAGTTAGTGAAGGTATTTTTTTCTTGAAGATTTGCTTGAGGTAATACTAATCTCAAAGTTATTTTTATCTATATTTGGTTGTTTTAAAGACAATGGTTGATGGGGGATAAACCGGTTGATCAGAAAGATCCTTTAGGAGAACATTCGAGTCCACAAGTAAAGATAAAGAAACAATAAGAAGAAATACTTCATTCACATAGATCTGACTCAAGGTAGAAAAGTTTATAGGAACCGATAACTTTGGTTTATGGGAGACGGACGTAATGGATGCTCTTGTTCATCTTGACCTAGAAGAAGCTTTAGAAGATCAGCCGGTTGAGATGCACGATAGCGGAGTGGAACAAGATGAATAGATTGTAACGCCCGATACGAGGGTGTTGCTTAACTCACGGTAAGAGTTAATTTGACACGAGACTTCAGCTAAGGATCTGCAGGAAAAGCTAGAGAAAAGAATACCTTGTGAAACGTGGCCAATAAGGATACATCTTAAAAGGAATTTGTATCACTATAACATGAAGAAAGGTGCAACCCCTAACAGAGCACCTAGATTCATATAATAAACTTCTTGTTGAGTTGGTTAACTACGGTAGGAAAGATCAGCGACAGGAGACATTCTTTGTGTCGATAAACTCTGCGAAAAGTATGACGTGATTAAAAGCATTAATGCGGCAGGATAAGATGACATACCGTCCTCTGACATTGCGTAGTGAGGAGTTTAGGAAGATGGATCGTAGAAGACCTTACAAGTGAAGCTAATAATGACTTACTTCTTGTAAGAGGTCGTTTCATGAGACATGAGAAATAAGAATGGTGGTTTATGGTAAAGGTAAGGGCGTTCACAGAGTAGAGCTGTGACTGCGAGAAAGATGATTGTGCATTGGGCTAAGGATTTTACCAAAGCGTAAAGGCAGAGAAGGAGATAATAGTAATGCAAGTGGAACATTGCTAAAGGTAATGAAGAATCAGATGATGCTTATGATTTCTACTTTAAGCGCTGTGACACCGTCGACATGTCTTCACGGATGGTACATGGGTATTAGATAATGGATCGTATCATATATGTGCATATGATCTTGGTTCTCAAGTTTTGAAGAGCTTGATGAAGAAGTACGTATGGGAAATAATCATACTGTAGGGTGATTGGGATTAGTGATGTTAGTATCAAGATGCATGATGGTATGGTTAAATTTGAAGGAGGTAAGATTTGTACAGCCAGCCAAAAAGAAAGAATCGATTTATTTCGGAACTTTGAAGCTAATGCATTTAAAAGTTAATCGCTGAAAATGGTGTTTGTAAAAGGTAATATCTGGCGAATCTATGGTAATCATGAAGGGAGCACACGTCATCATGCTTGTATTACTTGAATGGGAGGATAACAACCGGGGATGTGTCTATTTGAACACATTGAGAGTCGGCCTAGGGAAAATGAAGCTATATGGCACATGAGACTTGCACATCGGTGAAAATTCGTTACATAGATTGATTCAACAAGACTTGTTGAAAGGTGCTGCACAGAGATTAGCATTTTGAACATTGTGTTAAGGGCAAGGAAAACAAGAACAAGCTTTGCTTTGACTATCCACAATACTAGTAGGGTTCTTGACTATGTTCATCTACAAATGTTTGAGGAGTCCCTTCCAAGAATGCATCATTGAGAGGAAAAATTGTTTTGTGCCGTTCATTTATAACTATTACAGGAGTGTATGGGTGTACACAATGAGGCATAAGGATGAATTCTAGAAGTCTTTGTGAGGTGGAAAAAGGCAAGCAGAGACTCAAAGTAGCGAAACGATGAGAAGTACTACGTTCGGAAAATGGTGGAAATTACAAGAGTGATCCATTCTTGCAAGTATGTCGGGATGAGGGATAAAGAGGCACTTCACAGTTAAGAAATACCGCACAAAATGGAATTATTTGAACGCATGAATCGTACTTTCTTTGGAGAAGGTCGATGTATGTTATCTAATCTTTGGATTAGGTAAGGGTTTTGAAATTTGAGCGATTACATATCGTGCTTCATCATTAATAGGTTGCCATCAGTGCATTAGAAGGTAAAACTCATATAGAAAGTGGTTTGGTAAACCTGACTTATGATTATGACTCAATTCATATCTTTGGTTATTCTGCGTGGTATCTCATGTTATTTGACAACAAGCTTGATAGTCGTGTTGTGAAAGGAATCTTTGTAGGTATGAAGAGTGGAGTAAAAGGATTCAAGATTTGGAATCGGTTGAGAAGAAGATAGTCATGAGAGATGTCACATTTGATGAGATGTCTATGGTAAGTAGCAGGGTTCTCGGCGAGGTGGAGAAACGAAGCACAGTACTAGTGAACCTTTGCGGCAGGTGGAGATTGATGCAACTCCACCACTCTAGGTAAATGGTATGTCTCATTGGAATACACTGAAGACAATTAGATGCCAAGAGGAAGTAGCTCACTGAAGTTCAAATGATAGTGACGTTGTTGAGGAAGAGGAACAAGAGTCGGTAGAAGATACGAAGCTGGTCCGGAGACCATAGCGACTTGACAAACCCGAGAAGATCAACCGAGAGCGTGGTTGGATGAATGATTACATTGCTTATGCATTACACATTGTTGAAGATGGTACTCCTGCTTCTATTTAGAAGGCATGCGTGAGTGCAGTGTAAAGAATGGGAAGGTGCAATGCGAGACGAGGATGGAGTCTCTTTACAAGAATGGCACATGGATTCTTATGAAGCTTAGAGGCAGTAAGAAAGGTCATAGGGTGCAAGTGGGTATATTCTAAGAAAGAGAAGGATCTTCGGTGAATCAAGTACGCTACAAAAGGAAAGGTTAGTTGCAAAGGTTATGCCCAAATAGAAGGATTGCTACAATGGGAATTGTTCTCTCCAGGTGGTAAAATACTCGTCAATCAGTATTTTGTTGGCCATGGTAGCACAATATGATTTAGACCTGGATTCGGCAAGATGTTAAGACAACATTCTTGCATGGTGATCTAGAGAGGAGATCACATATGATTTCGGTAGTGGGTTCAAGGTTCTTGGAAAAGAGATTGTGTATGTAAGCTGAGGAGATCGTTGTAAATTTGATAGTCTCCAAGACAATGGTACAAGCGATTTGACATTTATGATGGGCCAAACATACAGAAGTCACTATTACCATTGTGTATACTTTACGAAGCTACGTGATGGGTCTTTCATGTAATATTTGCAATTGTGTCTGGAGTGATATGCTGATAGCATCGAGATAACAAGAAAGAGATTGATAATTTGAAGAACAAGTTGTCATACGAGTTTGAGATAAGCGATCGGAGAAGCTAAAGAAGATTCTTGGTATAGAGATTCAACGTAACCAGAGAGAAGGGTAAAGGTTTGTTTGTCAAAGGCATATTTGAAGAAAGTAATCTGAGAAGTTTTGGTGTCTACGATGGAGACTAAATATGTAAGTACTCCCCTTGCTTCTCATTTAAGTTGAATGACGTATCTCCTCTTTTGAAGAAGAGAAAGTATATGGCCCAAGTCCCATATCTTTGAGGTTGTTGGTAACAATGTATACGATGGTATGTACCAGAGACGGACATTTCACATGATGTTAGTATGGTCGGCCGTTATATGCATTGTCACGGTAAGGGACATTGGCAAAGGTTTGTGAAATGGATTTTTGGGTATCTTTACAGTACGGTTGATGTTGGCTTAGAGTTTGTGAAGGATAGAGTAACAATCGGTTATGTGTTTGGGTATGTGGATTATGACTATCTTTGGTGATTTGGACAAGAGACGTTATTTATAGGTATGCATTTACCATAGCGGGGCGCGATGAGTTGGAGATCAATCTTAGGTCTCGTGGCGCTTTCAACTACGGAGACGAAATATATAGTATTTGAGGCATTTAGGAGGCTAGCTATATGGTTACAAGGTTTGCTAGATGACTTAGGAGTTGTGCAAGACCATTTGCTTTTGTGCATTGTGATAGTCTAAGTGCAATTTATTTATTTAAGAATCAAGTGCATCATGCTAGAACCAAACATATAGGCGTGCGATTTCCTTTTCAAGAAATTCTTGAAGAAGAAGACATTGTACTTGTGGTCGATGCAAAGACAATCCATTGATATGTTTGACTAAAGTAGTTCTGAGATCAAGTTTAGACATTGTTTGAAATTGATCCACATCCTTAGGTTTGAGTGAAAGGCCCTCTTGGGTAAAGGTTCTTAAGAACCAGTGGAGTCTTCTAGCAAGGTCATTGAGAGAACTACGGTGAGGTTTGATTCTATTGAGGATCGTAGGCAGCCAATGATGGTTCAATCGCGTTGGAAGATGAAGGTGATTTTGTCTATTGATCGTCTCATGCATGAATGCATGATCCGAGGTGGAGAATTGTTGGTTAGTCGGTCAAGGTCTAGATTAGGAAATCTAGTTGGTTAAGGAAACCAAGTACTTGTGTCTAAGTATAACGGCTTAAGAGGTTTGTCTCTTAGAGGCTAAGTTAGGAAACTATATACTTGTAGGAAAGTAATCCTTGTTAAGGAATGTGTCAGATCCTATTGATGTATAAATAGCCATGAGAGAGAACTAGTGAAAACACACGAGAACTAAGTAAGAGTTCTCTTCTTATCGTCTAAAGTTTTTGTATGTCCGACCTATACGGTGATATAAAATTGCTTATTCATTCAGGATTCAACCTCATTAAATACTTGTTCTTCTTGTGTGTGTGTGTGATTGTGTTCTTTGCGATATTGAGATACCTCGTAGTAGTGCAAACCTAACGCTTCACCGCAGGTATTTGGCGAAACAAACACGGTATGCATATTAATATCCATGATGATTTACATGAAAGAAAAAAATGATGCGAAAGTCTCTTAGCATCTACCGTGAAATATAAAACAATTACTCGTATGGAAGTTTTAAAGTAAACGCTAGCTAGAAGGCATTAAAAGGAGCATAGTGAACACAGCTGGATCCCCTATAAATACAAAGAAATTGCAGGATCAAAGAAACTGCAATCAAATTAATAATCAAACTTGAAAAAGCTATGGGAAAAGCTCAATTCAGTTTCTCTCGGCCTGCTTTCGTCGGTTTGTGCTTGTTCTGATGGTTCTCCACTTCAGGTAAACGATGGTCAGTTTATTTTTAGTTTCTCGTTTGATGGTTCTCCCACTTTGGCTAACTTTTTGTCTAGGTGTAAATAGTTAGAGATGATAAAAACGGATCTCTTTGTCTAATACATGTTTATATACACAACACAGGGATGTTAGTTTCGACTGCGCCCTCATCAGGTCCAGTTTGCGGTTTTGGGGAACTGAAAGTATCAAAGGTTTAACTTCATGCGATTATTGTGAAGATTTCTGCCTTATATGCTAGTGGCTTTGGTTCTCTGGATTGTAGTAACGATGATTTTGTTGCTAGATTTCTTGAGTTACCAATAGTGTGCACATGTTGTGAATGAAGCATCCGTGATGAACTACAAGAATGATGTTTGATCGATCGACATATATATATGGTACCAAGTACAGCTGATGTTTTTATATCGATCGATGATTGAATGTTTTTAGTTTGTTTGTGTTAATTCCCATTAGTTGACTTGTTTCCCGAGTCCTGGATGAATTTCCCTTTTTAAATTATTAAGCTTGTTTCATTTCATGTTGGTTCTGGACTTTATTAATTGTTATCAGTATGATTGTAATCAAGGAATTAATGAAAATAATAAATTTAGGTTAAGCTCAGTTAATAATTAAATCCCTTCAAAGTCTATTTTCTCCAGCACTTATTATCCTTGGAAGCGAAAATGTTGCATTACCGAAAATGTTTAACCGGTACGTTTGTATTTCTGTAACATAGGGGATAAAAATTTGTTGCAGGCGTTGAAAAAGGCAGTTCAAAGAAAATTGTGAAGTTGTTTGCAAATCCTAGCTATCTTGTTGTTCAGATTAACCAAAATCTCCATCTACTCGAGAAACCCATTACATTAGC
>JAJJWW010009944.1:0-173088 GCA_023531295.1 Papaver armeniacum
AGTCTTGCCTCTTTATTTACGATGTAAAAGCTAGTTCATGTGGAGACACTGCAAGTAGCATACTTAGCCTAACGTATGCAACATGACAAGACAAGTTGAAAGCTAATAAGCAAAGCATAGGACAAGGGTCCTAGTTGATATAGAAGTGATGTTGCTGTTTTGGGAGATTGCAAAATGGCACGATGGAAGATGAGGCGACGATAGTACAAGCAATACAACAAGTTAGGAAATCATTTATCAACAAGCATGAGTTGGGTAGAACTCATGGCCTTAGAGAAAGACACACACTTTCCGTGCAATTAGCAATGCAGTTCAAAGAGCATTTGGAGACATATTGGCTTTGAAAGCATGGCATATGGACAGCTAAAGGGTTAGGTATGTTATGTCCAAGAGATAGTTAGTCACAGTTTTGTAAATGGGTTGTGCGACTCAATAGTTTTGCTGTATGGAAGTTGAGCAAATAAAACTTGTCATGAGTACGGGTATGCAAGATGGCATAAGAATAGAGCTTATACTTGATGGCTAAATTCATAGAAATGATTTCTTGAATGATATTTGCGTAATCGAGTTTTAGCGAGGCATGAAGTATTGAATACGGGTGTCTTATGCAAGAGAGCCCCTATTTACTTGTGGCGTGCTTAATGAGGATCACTGAGAACAACAGCTCAAAGGCTGGTTTCCAGCAAAATTGATTGAAAATGAGGCCAAGTCGTTTATAAGTCCTTATCATGTTGAGTATGATAATAAGGAAAAGTCGGAAAGCGTGAGGCTGTGGCAATGATCGTGGTCGTATCAATGGAAGAAGAATCATTCGAAGGCGTACACTTAGGCGTAAATGATTCAAGAGCGAAATTCAAGCTAAAGGAATTGGCTGTTAGAGAATTTCGAGATTTGCATTTGGGTATTGATGCATAATTTGAGTGGCAGTATAAGCGTAGTGCACAATGCCAGAAGTGGCTCGAAGATATGAGATCAATGGCAATGCTATCAAGGCTAAGTGATGCTGATGTAATCCCAATGGACCATTGGCAAGGGTTAGCCAAAAAGAAGTTGTCGATTTTCGTAAAAGAAACCAAAGCAAGTAGCTGCTAAGAAGTATGGTGTTCATTGTACGATACGCAAGCTCACAACGCTATTGTACCCAATAAGATTAATGATTTAATGTACTAATAATTACTAGTTAATATAAACTTCATCACAGTTTAATATAACAATAATTTACATGAAACTAGTATCGTTAGATGGATCTCGAAAAGGTTATGCGAAATGGGCTACTCAAACGTGTCATTCTGACACTGGACGAAGAAGATATCTTTGGTTTAGTCCGAAGGTAGAATAGACTTTTTGCAGTTTAGCGCCCTGGCTGCCCTTATCCTTGGTCGGGTGCCTTAGAAATTTTGTTCGGCCTTATCCCAGCCTAACCGAGAGGATAAAACTCGTTCTCATTTCTTTCTTCTTCTTCATTAGTATATTATTCTTTCTCCCAGTTCCTCTGCTTCTACATTCGTTCTGATTTGAGTGGTACGAGGATAGTTTTGTTTTGAGAGAATCATTGAGTAGATGATAAAGGGGATGTTGTAGATGTGAATCATGATGAAGAACAGGGGTTGAATTGAGAGTATCAAAATTTGGATTCACAGATGATTTAGGTTCTGAAGATTTAAGGGGAAATTAGTGCTATGGGTTGGATGAAGAAACAAGGGTTAAGGTTTAAATTGAAGTTGTGGGATTGTTCTGAAGTTAATTGAGGATGAATCAATGAGTTAGGGTTTCTAAATATGAACTCAGAAAAGATGTAGAAGATGAAATTGAAGGTTTAGGAGAAAGATTAAGAATGGGTTTGTCATGAATTAGGTTTAAGGCTGAAGAATTACTTGAGATTGTTAGTTAGGGTTTTAGCGTTGGGACTGTTAAGGAAACTAAGGTTTGGTTTAAATATTAAGGAGAACTGGATGGGCAGTGATGGGTTTAGTGGCGAGTAAATATGGATCAGGTGAAGGTTGAGCGGCTATAGAGGATTATGACTTGTGTTTAAGGGTAATATTCCTTCAAATAATTGAATTGAGTCTTTGTTAAGTTTTGTTATCAAATTAAAATATGTATTGAGTTATCCTGAGTTGAAGCTATGGATAAGATAGAACTATGATACTGATAGTTTTAGGATGTAAATTGGTGAGAATTGTAGGCAGTGTATGGACTGATAGTCAAATGTTCTAGGCTAGAGGTTCTGTAGTGTTGAATGAGGATGTATGGACTGGTACAGAGGGTATGGGATTGATGGCTGAGGTTGAGATTAGATGTTGCAGGTTGATATTGGTACTGTTTGTTTGGTTGTGTTGGAATGGAGATGCAACTGCAATATATGGAACTGGTGGAATGATTTGTGGAATGTTGTTGTTGTGTTGGTGTAAAAAAGGATATTGTTTTAGAATGATAGGTTTGAAGTATGAATGCAGAGGGTCATTTAGTAAGAAGAGATAGTATTACAACTAGGACTAGAATCAATGTTGTGTTTTGGTTTAAGTGGACTTGAGTTTGAGTTGCAGGTAGCTAGTGTGATGCAAGTCTTGTAAAATGGATGGGATAACAAAGCATATGAGATATTGCAGGTGTGAGGAATGAATGTGTAATGGTGGCTTGCTAGTTTGATTTGGATGACTGTGGAATCTGATGTTGTGTTAAATAACTAAGTTGGAAGTGTTCTAGATGAAGCTGCCAGTGTTACTTAATGAAGAACTGTATATGTGGGCATGTGTTTGCACTGTCTTTGTAGTCTGAGTATGATGGAGACATGAAATGCTAATGACTGCTTCCAGGATAGTTTGTATTGCAGCACTGATATAGTGATGATGCTGCCGAATTGCTGAATGCTAGTGTTCAGAGAGACTGAGAGATTAGAACAGATTTTATGATTGCAGTTGTGTTAGATTTTAGTTGTATTAAGTTATAAAGTTCTATTCTATTAGAATGAATAGATTAAAATTGTGCTGGGGTTAGAGTCTCAGCTGTGTGTGAATCTTTAAAATATCTGACTGACTTATTCAGTCTGATACAATATTGTTATTGTATGACTCAGACCATTTGACTGAGTTGACCGGTTTAACCCTGAATTAAATCAGTTAACCAAGACCAGACTAAACCTTGACTTTGACTGGACATTGACCTGACCTAAACGTTGACTGTTAGTTGACCTTGACCGTTAGTGACTGTCAGTTGACTCGGATGGACCAGGCCTTGGTTTAATGGGGCTGACTTAGTGTACTTGGGCTTTTTGGCCAGATTCTTAATTAGAGTTTTGGACCACTTATGGTCCTGGACAAATTTCTGGCACCTTCTACAAGTTGTAGATATTCATAATACTTATCAAATGGACTATATAGAACCAATCTAATTGGATTAGTAAACCTTAGATATGCTAAAGGTAGAGAATGGAAAAGATGTAGAGTCATGAATGGGCTTAGAACCATTAGATAGTTCACTTAACCTATAACTAGAGAATTGTATGAGATTATGTTATGCACCTTGTGTGAGCCTTTGATCAATTCTTGTGAGTGTCATTGTGATTAACAGCTTGATCTTTTATTAACAAACAATCGATTGAAGGATGAGGCTCGATTGTGGATTTATGTAGACATGGTTTTCTCTTCAAATTGTGTGGGAACTCTTGTAACCTTTTTGTAATCATTAAATTATAATCTATCTCACGCAGCATGATGAGTCTTTTTGTTACTTTTGGTAGGTTTCAGGTGTGTTTTACTATCTCGTATAAATGTGTGTGTGTGACTTGATGTGCGTGTAACATGCGTTGTATGATTTTCCCCCAAGGAGTGTCTCGTGGATTCCCCACCGCCCTTGCTAAGCATGGCGCTTCTTCCTGTTTTTTTAATATTTAAGATGGCTTTGGCTTTCTTTCCTGCTATAATATTACCTAGGAGTCTTCCTTTCATAAGATATAAATAATATATAGTATGGCGCTGCTTCCCCCGTTATAACATTACTTAGTAGGCAGGCTTCTTCCCCATATTGCTATTATATATACTATTTTTTATTTTGGGGAAATCATCGTGTGCATGTTATACTTGTTTGTCTAACTTTTCTCGATCTTAATGGTAATATTCTCGAATCATGGTTTGTATGGGCACTCGTGTGGATGATTCTATTATTATTGATTAGAGTTGCTCTCACGTCGTCTTCTCCAATGAGTTTGGCGAGGTTAGGGTGACACTTTCTTCGTGATGCATAAATAGTTGTATGAATAGTTTCTTCTTGTTTATTTCAGCTTATATTCTTTAGAATCTGAAGCATGTTAGTGATTACTTGAGGGTTATACATTCATTGAGCACCCCATGGATGATGTGCTCATTCGTTTCCACTTCGCTAAGCTACCGTGAAGAAATGGTGCACGTGAAGATATCCGATTTCGTAGTTTAAAAGCGTTACCTAACCGTGTTACATTTATGTATCTTTTGTATATATGTATTCTTTACATTTATGTGTAAACAACATACTAATCTATTAATATCATTTGAGAGTTATTCATTTATAAATATCGAGTGTCAAGTTGGTTTTTTAGTTCACATTATATAATTATGATTCTTAAAATCGTCAATCTAGAATTGATTATATCAATTAGGTTTAATCCTATTAGTTAAACATGTGATTAGGTTTGGGCGTCACCATATTAGTCATGTTTCAACGAGGACGTTGAACGGATTAGGTGGGGGAGGTCTATTACTTCAGAAAGCAAGTGAAGCACAATGATTGTGGTGTCACGTAGTTTGTGCCAAAACCGCACGTAACGGGTGAAATGGCCATAATAGCGCAACGTAATCTATAATAGCTACAATGCAATCCATAATAAAGATGTCACATGTACACCGTCAAGCACTAAGATACGTCACCATGCAGTAGCTGAAGCGCAAGAGTGGCGCTACACTATAAAGCAAATTGGATAAGTAATGAAGCTTATTGGCCGACACAATAAGGTTTTACTGAGGGATTGGAAAGACGTGGCATGTGAGATGCAACACGCGATGTTGGCATCGATGCATATCCATGTAATTGAGTCAGCCTCCAAGCTCAATGAGGATGCAAGAGTAAAGAATAGACTAAGAGTTGGTCGATGGCATATATTCAAGATTGGCCAAATCTTGAATAATGCAAACAAGTTGGTAATGCAAGAGTTGTATTGTTGTTGTCAAGCTAATTGGCGAAGTGAAGCATATATGAAACATGAGCAACTAGAGTGAGCCTAAGGAGCTGGCATCGATGTTTGAAGATTAAGGAATGTCCGTTCATGAGTTTAGAATGATAAGCATGCAGGCCAAGAGGGTTGAACGTTGGCGCAAGCGTAATCCGTATGCCACAACAAGTGGTACAATACAACTCAAGTGACGGTTGCAAGTTAGTTACGAGCTTCACAAGCATGCCCATGATGCGTGATGAAGAGGAGCGGTTATAAATGAGTTTATAAGCGTGGGAGAATAGTTCTAACTGCTAAAGAACAAAATGATTGGCGCGAGTTGGGAGAAGAATCGGCGAAGACACGCTTATTGGCGGTTAGCGTAATCATGATAGGACGATGACCGTCCCATGCGTGTGTAACGGTTATGCACGCTTGGCCAAGTAAAGTTGTTGTATAAATAGCCCTAAGGCTGGGAAAAAAGTGGAGCTTGCAAAGAGAGCATATGTGAGAGTGAGGTTTGCATATGTGAGTGAATAGGAGAGTTTTGTGAGACTAAGACTTGGTTCAAAGGTGAAAAGTCCGTGAAGTCCCCAAGTGGGAAAGTTTTGTATTTCTTCCCTTTGATGCAATAAAATGAGTTGATTGTGTCATGTTCTAAGTGTTCTTGGTTGGCTGATTGTTGTTGGTAAAGTATGGCAAAGATTGAATGCATTAGGGGGTGTATTTGATGAGTTTTGAGAAGAGAAAGAATGTTAAAGACTTACGATAAACCCGAAGAGTTATCTCGTTTGTATTGGTACAAACTTATAAGGCTGAAGTGCAATTGGGTGAAGCTTTATTCACAGAACCATTGTGCTTCCGAGTTACACTTTCATAGAAAATTTGCAGAGGCATTTGGAGGTGTGACGGCTAGCACTATGGAGGGGTTCATCCCTTCCTTATCCCTCTCTATCCCTCAAAAACCAAAAAAATCATGTGCTATGGTCTCCCAAATCCCTACTCATGTAGAGATATTCACCCTTTACCCTACATGGAGGATTACATCTGATCCCACTTGCAGGGAAGGGAAACCACACGGCTACTCAGTTGCCGTATTTTTTTACACTTTACGGCTAATCAATAGCCGTAACATTTTTCCTGGTTTTTAAAGTTGTACCTTAAAACTTTCCATTTTCACTCTTTTTTTTTTTTAACTAAAACTCATTTTTTACCTATTATATCTCCTTTTTTTACCTATTATATATCTTTATTTTACCCTAAAATATTTTTTTTACCTACACAAATATATTCCCATAGGAAAAAAAAATGGAAAAAAAAAAACGGCTACTCAGTAGCCGTTTGGAACTATTCATACGGCTACTGAGTAGCCGTATGGTGAAGGGAAGGGATACCAAATCACTATAGCGAGGTTGGCTTCCTTGTGTCATCCCTTCCATATCCCTCTATATCCCTAAAATTGCAACTTCTCAAGTGCTATGGTATCCCAAATCCCTACTCATGTAGGGATATTAATCCTCTTCCCTATATGGAGGATCACATCTGATCCCGCCTGTAGGGAAGGGAAACCACACGGCTACTGAGTAGCCGTATAAATTTACGTTTTATGGATACTCGCAGCCGTATTACGCAGTGATACGGCTACTCGCAGTCGTATTTTTTACACGGCAACCTCGCAGAGTCGTTTTGGAAAATTATTTATTTGACCATTTCTCGTTTACACCTCTCTCACACCCGATCCTAACCATCCATCATTAATAACGGCTATATCTTCTCCACCGCTTCGGATCAAACTGGTCATTTTTTCAAAATCCTCTATAAATACCACTCTAATTCTCTACTCAAACCACACCAAATCAATTTCTTCTTCTTACATCAATTGATTTCTTCACTAAAATCTCTCCAATTTATTTTTTGTTTAAGTAATAAATTTAAATTTTGTTTTGCTCAATAATGTCAGAGACTAAGACGCCGAAAAGGAAACAAAGAACGAGATTTAGTACTTTGGAAGATCATCACATTCTTACTCAGTACATTGGTCTCGGTTATAGCAGTTATCCAGATAAGGAAGTGTTTTGGGAAATCCCTTTTCAAAAGTATGTGGAAGCTTGTGGTGGGAATAGACAAAAACGTATTGTAAAAAGCATTTGTAATCGGTATAGCAAAATCAAGACTGAAGTGGATAAGTTTTCCGATTGTGTTGCAAGAGCTAATATAAGTAATCCGGGCTTGGACTCTATTAACCGGGTATGTTATTTAACTATGTTTCATTATAGTTATTGTATATGTTGTTTGTAAATAGTTTAATTTATGCGTATCTTATTTATGGTTTGTTTACATTGTTGTAGATGTTAATTGCGAAAAGCTTGCATGTTGAAATACACCAAAAAAACTTTGAGCGAGATGTAGAGTATGATCTGCTTAATGATGCTCCTAATGTACAAGTGGGTGTAGCTGAAGATATGGACCAAGATTCTAATCCCCCGTCATCTCAAATTCATGAAAATTTCTCTAATACGTTTAGTTCTCCAAGCTCATTTTCCCAAAATCCACCTGCAAGCCAATTCATCGAGACTCCATTTGCAAATCAATTTCAAAACCCTTATAATGTCCCTAGCGGTATCCCTATTCCATTAGGATATACCCCTGGTCCAAGTACATTACCTGGAACGTCGTCAGGTGGATTTACAGGAGATAAACACATTTCTATAGCAGCGAAAAAAGCCCTTATTCATAAAAAAGTCGCTGGGTCAAGCAAACCCGCCGCACCTTCCTCCCAAGACTCCTAGATGAGCGACGCGGGCAGTAAACTTGTTGATTTTATAAAAGAATCCCGAATGATGGGGTCGCACCTCGTAGAACAACAAAACCAAATTATGGAAAAGTTGCTAGAGACAACACAACAACAAATTGAAGTCTGCTCGAGAGAAAGAAGAAAGGGAAATAATGCAATTGGATCTCGAAAAAGATGGCTCCAACCGCAAAAAAAGTACTTTGAAATAAAAAGAATGCCATATTGGCTGTGCGGATGGAGAGGCAAGGGAACAACAATTTCTTTTTTGGATAGCTTAGTTTAAATGTTTTTTTCTTTTAAGTCAAACTGCGTTTCAGTTCCGATAATGTAGTTTCCTTTTCAGTAATATTAATTTATATATTTCTAATTACGATAATTTGAATTATATTTTGTTATACCAACGGATCTTTAGTAACGGATAGTTTCCAAAGGCCACTTTCAATGCATATTATAAATTCACAAAAAGTTCTTCAATACAAACAATCCAAAATAATTGGCATTAGTATCATTTGTGTCTCATTTTTTATTGTTTTAATACCTAACATGGTAATGGTTGGGTATACCGTAGAAGAAGATGTTGCACTCACCACAGCTTTTGTAAATGCTGCTACTCTACTTACTGAAGATGTTCAAGAACTCAATGCCTATGAAAAATGGACGTTGGTGTTTGACGGCTTTGTACAAGCGTTTGGAAATGTTAATAACCGAACCGCACGACAACCTCAACAAACATTTGTCAAATTCAAATACAGGTTCGCAAGTATGTTAGAATACAAAGAAAGATTCATGGTTACGCCACACAACACATGACAACTGCGATTACCGTAGGTGAAAATAAATTATTCTGAAATTTCGTATGTTGTTTCCACATGGACACTAACCTATTGCTTTATGCTTGTTTTACGTAGGAGGAAATGGGAAAAATTTGTATACCGACCAGATCATCGTACATAATTTACATGTTATGAGTGTTACTTAATCTTTAAGGCTAACATGCCTAACTTGGAATGTTACAATCCGGAAATAATTGTCGGCGCTCCTCCAGAACACGGACCTGACGAATTATAAGTGTGGTTGTTGTTTAAGATTTTGTGGGTAAATCTCTGCGTAAAGCATCGCAAGAGTATAACTCGTCTGCCAGTGTCACCTAAGACAAGTATCCTATGATTTTATTCAAAGATTGTAGTATACTTTTATAACGGCTAATTTCAAACGACCATATCCCAACGACTAGTTTATAACGGCTACTTTGCATCGGTTTATTTTGACGGATATTATAAATTGTGTTATCTATCTCCAAACTACAAACACCTATTTTCATACACTTTGGAAAACTTCTCACATATTTCGATACCTCTCATAAGTCTTTATACAAACAAAACCATGGGAAAATTTAATTCAATTGAAGATTTGGCAATCATCAAAGCATGGTACACAGAAACTTGAGTAGTAGATTACTCCTCTGTAATGCCAGAGCCCGAAACCTTTTGGGTGAAGGTATATAACCAATATAGACAAGATTATGGGAATCGAAAGAGAAGAAGTATTCAAAAAATTCATGATAGGTACCAGATTATCCAAAAAGGCGTTTGCGATTTTATAGCTATTCAACAACGGATCTACAATGCCATACATATTAGCATGTCCCCTCAACAATTTGTAAGTATTTTATAATTGCTTTTGTACAAAACTAAATTCAGTGATTTTAAATTACAACTATAAGTATATTGCGTTGTCTTATTGTAGCACGAAGTCGTTAAAGCGCATTATTTTGAGGAAAAGGGTGAAGCATTCACATTTGATGAAAGCTATAATTTCATGGTATCCAAAATTCCAGAGTATCAATCGCCGGACAATTCATCTGCTTCATCCAGTGAAGATTGAAAGTTTAATAAATGTTAATATGGATTTTGTGGGTAAATCTCTGTGTAAACCCTCATGAGACTATAACTCGTCCAATAGGGTCACCTAGGGGCTTAAAGGCTTGTTGCACGTGCTAAGTGCAATCGTGATTGCAACGACAAGTGATTTGGTTTTTTATTCAAGGGTTCTAAACTTGTTGTCTATTTTATGGAATTTTAGTTTTTATTTATGTTAAACTTTAATTAAATAAAAGATAGAACATCAAATCATATATAGATTGCAAAAAAACTTAAAGATAAACGATTACATTAATTTAAGATAAAACATTCAAATATAATCATACTTCAAGAGTTTTGTTCCGAAGACTTGATTAACATCTGATGCAGGAACACACACAAAAAGACAGAAAATTACATAAATCTAAGATAAAACACTCACATTTAATCATTCTTCAAGAAAGTTATTTCGAAGACTTGATTAATATATGGTGCATGAACACACACACAAAGACAGAAAATTGCATAAACATAAGATAAAACAATCACATTTAATCATTCTTCAGGAGTGTTAATCCGAAGACTTGATCAACATATGATGCAGTGATTGTCGGCGATAAACCTACATTTCGTTGGGATTGTAGGAAGGAAAGCTTGGTTTCAGTAGCTGATAACATCCATCATGCGGAAAATTGTCGCCTGTCTGGTTAAGATAGTCAAAAGAGCAGCACTTTTCTGAAATTTTAAAAATTGAAGTGAGGTTAAAATAGCTAAGATTTTAGGAAATAAAATAAATTTGTTAATAATTTCTTACCTTTGTTCATATGACATTCCAGGATTACATATGTTAACTTCGGCCTGAATTGTGACAAAAGTGATGATGTCCTTCTGGATCTTGCTCCACCTTGCTCTAAGACCTCCTTGGACTCCTCTCATTTGGATTCCGGTTATGTTATCAAAAAATTCAAATACATTCTTCCAGAATTGGTTGCTAGTAAGCTGAGTTGCATTCAGAATATTTTTTTTGCTTCAATCCATGCTTGCGTAAGAGAAACATCTTCTTCTTTGCTGAGTCTCATTTTTATAAAACACAAATATGATAGGAATGTTGGCATAGCTTCACTTTGGAAAGTGATTTGTTATATATAGAGATATGATGAGAGGATATAGAATTCATAATAAATAAAAATCATTATACAGTAAATATTACCAGTACAAATAAAACAAAAAAATTGGTCGTGATACAGTGAAAATGAGCAGTGCAGATATCCATTAATAAGTTAAAAAACTAGCCGTTTACATTCAAAACCATGGATCATTTTTATGACCCAAACCATGGATCATTTTCAGGACCATGATATTGGTACGTGGTTGTACTTTGATTGAGTGGTTCGGGACGAATTATAAGGATGGTAGTCTTCTTGATTGTTTGGAACAAAAGGACCCGTCGACTGGACCCGAATCACGAGACCGGAACGGTGTAGAAGACTCACCTGTATGTGGTGGTAGATATTGTCTCACACATCCGTGATTGTATTTCGCACCGTATTTGATTTTGTATTGCAGTTCCTTTGTGTGGTCGAAAAAGAAATGTTGTTGAGCCATGAGTTGTTGTTGCGATTCCTGATATGCATGACACCACATCTCCTGTATACAGTAAACACCGACATGAGTTTATATTTTTTTCACAAATAGAATATATAAGAAATAATGGACATATGATACTCACAGGTGTACCTAGATTGACATTATAATTGGGTTGTGGATACTCCCACAAATACTTCATTCCAATAGGCATATGTTGTGCTTCAAAATCAGGGCCGCATACTCGAGCAGTCAGATTTTTTGTTGGATATGGGAAGAGATGACGATCAACGGGCACCAACTCTTCTGTGTATGTGCTTCTCCGTTGCGGTGCTGGTTTGCGTACATAAGCATCGTTATCATGCATACCATGAAAATCCATGTTTCCTTCATGTACTATTACACCTGAGTACTTACCAACTGACCTCTCCTTCCACCACAGCTTATACTCATGATCGAGTACTTCAAAATAATGCAAGGAATTAAGTCGATTGTTGTCGTACAAATATGCATTGTTGATTTCTACTATTGAATCAGGAGGATTGCACGGTATTACTGTCATACCAAGAAGTTGTTTGAGACATCGTTCTCCCATGTACAAGGCGTTGCGACCAAATGGATCGTAAAATACCCTCCGTGTTACAGACATGTCTCTAGCCTCTACCACCTCTGGGTTAGTCTTCCATTCACTATCCTCCCATAGCGACCAAACTACAGAATCAAATGGGAAGTTATCAATCTGGTAACGCACAAGAGTCACTGAATGGGTACCTGTATCCCTCTGTGCGCCTTTTTTTCAAGTCTCTTTGGTCTCCATCATATAACCTACCCGCTGGCCACGAATCCATATTTTCATTCTCCGCCTTTGTGTAAGGAAATAGACATTGGAAATATGCCCAAAACCAAGGCTGCAACAATATTAGTTATTATTAACAACTAATTGAATTACACGGTCACCAATAAAAAATTAGTAAGGAAAGTAAGAATAAAAGTGGGTATGAATTCTTACCATCAATGGATACGAAAAGAACCGTAAGTCTGGCTTGTTGCACGTTACTCCAGTATTCAAGCCCCATAGCATACTACCGTACAAAGCCGAACCCCAATCATAATGCCTCAGCACATTTAAATCCCTCATTATACTAAGACATTTAATCTCAACAACATTGTTCTTGTTTGGGAAAAGGACATTCCAAAAACACCAAATCAGAAACCATCTCTCAATTTGCTCATGTTCAAGAACATTGTTTTCTAGCACGAGTCTATGGTCGAGAAACACTTTAATCAAACTCTTCTTGATCCCCTTGCATCTATCCACAACTTCAACTCTCTTGTCGACTAAGTTTTCTTGCCTAACTTCTTCTATTCCAACAAAAACCATAGTTTCACCTCATTTCCTTCTTCTTGTTGTAGCTTTTTCATTAAGATATGGGACCAAACAATCTATGGTTTGGGGAATAATCTCATGCAGTTGGTCCATACTCATATCAACCAATGATATGCGATTTCCTCGGCCAATTGGAATTTCGGTAATTTGAGTGAAGTCTAATGGGGTAAACCCTATTTTAAAACTAGGGAAGTGAAATGTATTGGTGGTATGCCACCACCTTCAAATATACCAAGTAGTTAGGCGCTTGTCTTGTAGTTTTGGATAATTTACCTTGAAAATTGAACTAAACCCACAATCTTCTACAAGTTGGCTAGCATGTGGAAATCTAGAAATGCAGATACAATTCATGAAGTTGGCTTACACTACTTCGATGTTTGAGAGCTTTCGCTCTCTCTTCTGTCGAGCTTAGGATTTTCAATTTATGATCACTATGTTCTCTAGAAGAAACCGGAATTGTATCATTCATAATTCGTTGAAAAGCATCGGAATACATCTACAACACACATGTACACAAAATCATCACAAAACAAGCCATTTTATACAAAAATTCTACAATGCAACTCTCTTGTACAAAATAATCTATCAAACTAGAACAAAATAATCAATCAATCTCAAATTATCCATCCAAATACAATATCTCCGCCAACAATCTGTCCTAAACATAATACATATTCATTTAATCATCCATCAATCAAAAATTATCAATAACAATACCATATCCATATCAAAAATCATTCATAAACAACAACCACTTTGATTCGTTCGCTCGGACTTTTTTAAAGATTTTGAATTTAAACTTAATAAAAGAAAATATCAAAACTAGCAAATATGTGCAAAAGAAGCTAACAAGATTAGGAGTTACTATGACTCAGGATTCCACCAAACTCGCGTCTTATGGTTTAATTATTAATTCTTTGACAATTATAGCTCCAAAAATAATAACTATTGACTCTAAATCTTTGCCAAGGTAGATTTTATAAAACATTAATTGTAAATGGTAAGCATGGATTATCAAAACACCTAAGCTAAGCATAACCCATCAAACTAAATCACAACTAATTAATTTAAAATCATAATTCAAATTATATTAATGCAAAAGTCGTAAAAAGAATTTAATAAAATTACCATAGTTGAGAATTGGCATCCCAATGAAGGGGTTTAGCTCATCATGGTAGAAACACGCTCAAAAGAATTTTTTATTGATCAAAAGGGTGTTTTTATTGAAAAATATGAAAAAAAAGAATAAAACGACTTAACCGCAACGTTTATAGTTGTTTCGAGATTGAATGTTGAGAGATAATAAGACCGCCGGATTACTTACGTTTCTTTTTTGTTGATATGCGACGATTGTATGCGACAGACTTTGACAGGCCTTTGTTCTTCGTCTTTTTCTTCCCTACACCAGCAGAGAACTTTCTCTACACTTCTTCTTTTCGGCTCTGTAGCCTCTGCTAACTACCCCCAACTCTCGACCCCCTTATGTGAGTCTAACCAATGCTTTATATACACTACAGGGTCGAGATAACTCCGAGTAAATCTTCCAAACCAAATTCTTTTTCCTCGGCCAAAAGTCACGGAATTATTTCGTTCTTGTACTTTTCTTTACACGGCTGCCCTGTGTCTGAGTTGTATCGATCACTTCCAAAGATAAAGCAAAACCGAGGAGATATTCTTTACTATCTTACACGTAACTTCCATACTAAAACATGCCCGAAGAAAACTCTTCCCCTGTTTCCTTTCAATCGATGATTACTTCCCTTTTTACTCGAATCCAATACACGTACTTCCTGTTTTGTTGCAAACTCTTCCCAAATATAGCATTTCATCATGTCCCAAGTTCACACGTACCTTCCATATATGACAAAGAAAATCCGAGATACCATGTACCCCTGTTTTAATGATTCAGTGGGATTCTTTCCCTCTTTTTACAATTATGTAAGACATACCATGCCTTTTATATCGTCACAGGCTTAAACAAGTCACGATCCATGAAACTCCACGAGAAAATCTCGTCCAAATCCATAACAGCCAGTTCGCAAACAAAAGAAGTAACTTTCCCGCCAAATTCGTTATTTGAGTAATGAAGAAGGGACGCACCCTAACAGCTGCTGGTGTGTGAATAGCAGTAGGGTGTAAATAAGAATTAGGGTACCCCTTAGTAATTGAGATGTCCCTTATCCAAAATGAGAGTCCGAATAGTAGGTGTCCTCCGGATGCAACTTTTCGAGCCGATTTCTCCAAAAACGTTTATTGCCCAAAAATACCTACAAACACATAAAACACCATAATAAGAACAAAGACGGGTACTAACAATATAGAAAATCGAGATGAAAATAGACACATAAATGCGTCTATCAAATACCCCCAAACTTATTATTTGCTAGTCCCGAGCAAATTAAATCTACAAAATAAAAATCCTAACTCACACTGTCAGGAATCGTCGATTGCATTTAGCGTATGCAATAAGCCTTTAAACCCCTAGGTGGCCCCTAGTGGCCGAGTTATAGTATCGGGAGGGTTTACAAGAGATATACCCACTAAACCTTTACTCCATACTCTAGCTATCTACGCAAAACCTTGGAAGGCACTAAATAACCTCCTTGGTTGGCATACTTATTGACTACAGGAGGAAGTACCCTGATGCGAAATTCCAATTGTTGTACACGAGTTTGCACTCAAGCATACTAAAATTCATATATAAGTGACAGAGCTCTACTCAGATAGTCGCACTATGGACATCAATATCCGGAGTTAACAAATCACATGGATAGATTAAGAGATGGATATAGATAAAAACATAGATGGTTTTGATGTTGTCTAGGTGAACGGTGTTTCTCATATCTGTCTGAAGGCCACTGCCAAAATGAACCTATCCTAATGGACTGAGATACGGGTCTGACTAATATCAATGCAATTGGCATATACAAGGGAACCAGTGGTCGACAATCCTAATTCTAGATCAACTCGTCCGGCATATACAAGGGAACCCAAAGTCAATTTATTCACTTCGAACATTAACTTTTTTTCTTGCGGATCCAAGTGCATGCTTCTTGTCAGCAGATTACATGGTAATTCCTGTGGATCCTGTGTTCCACGCTTGTTTAGGCGATGGAGACATGGAGAACACACACATATTGCTATCCAAGTGTTAATTTTTATTTATTTTTGAGATTTATTCCATTTGGTCTGATTGGTCTTTTTTTTTTCTTTTTTTTTTTTTTAGTAACTCAATCACTCTATTTCATCCTAGCAGTGGTAACAACTTGAATCGTGAGCCCCACCTATTCACTTAGAGAAACATATTTTAAAAAGAAAACAAAATAAAAACAGAAGTGAAAAGGACTCAACGAGATATGGCAAAACTACCATGTTATTTCTAACACCTGAGCTCGTGCTTTTATGAATAGACTCTTTAGATGTTTCCATCTAATCAGATTGGTTCCTCAACTCCTACAACCAAAATGCTTCCATCCACTTAGATTGGTTAGTGTCATCCTTAATAAGCATAAATTTCTAGGCTCTGGAGTTTAACAATGCAACTAAAAAGTTTCTCCCATACCCCCAAACTTAAATCTAACATTGTCCTCAATGTTCTAAAGATGAAATTAAAAGCATGAACAAGGAGAAATTGTTACCGTTTGAAGCAAAAGAGATAAAGAAAGATATTACCGTGTTGCATGAGCATGGGTTACCTCCCAAGAAGTGCTAAATTTAAAGTCTTCAGCCAGACGTCTAATACCACAAAATGGATAATTACCTTTCAAATCATATATCAATAGTCGAAACAACTGTGGGTCAACAGAGTCAAATGAAATTTCCATAATTATTAGACAACTGCACCAAATCAGAAAAATGAATAGACAGAGCACATCCTCCAAGGTTTCCTGCAAGACAACTGGATTTTTCTGTGGTGCCCACTTGGGCTTCATATGAGTGTCTTGACAAACAGATTTTTCTGAACTATGGGTTTCTGGTGGTTGGATTTCCTCTTGGACAGTATCGGGAGGATCAGGTTGAGGAGTCGGAAGAGACTCAAGTAATGCCTCAGGTATACTAGGCTCGAATCCCAAGTTAGGGACTTTTAATGGGGATACTTGACTACCCCCAAACTTAGGGTAGTCAGTATTCTCATACAAACCTCTAACTATTGCTTGAATTTCCGGATCCCTCGAGTCTTTAAAATACTCAAAAGCTTCTTCTAGATCATTACCCCCAAACTTAGGGTCAACATTACTCTCCGTAGGGCCTAGCACTATGGCTTGAATTTCAGGGTCTGTAGAGTCTTTAAAGTACTCGAGAGCTTCTTCTAGTTCAAAAGTTCGGTCACCTAACTGACTTAAGAGAATTGTCTCATTAAATTCATCTAAGGAATCACCAAATAAAGTGTCGTCCCAATTATCCTGAATTAGATCATGAACTAAAGTGCTAATCATACTCACTTCCTCCAAGTTATCAGAAGGTTGTCTATTAACATTAAATACATTTAGTTCAGTGGTCATATTACCAAAGGATATGTTCATAAGCCCGGTCCTACAGTTGATGACTGCGTTAGCTGTGGCTAAAAATGGGCGACCTAAAATCACCGGTATTTGAGCACTTGCGTCCTGAATAGGTTGAGTGTCTATAACAAAAAAATCCACTGGATAAATAAATTTATCAACCTCAATCAGTACATCCTCTATGACACCACGAGGTACTTTGACAGTCATTTTAGGGTCATTTTAGTCGGTTCAACTCACCAAGACCTAGCTTGGATGTACACATGGTACAAGAGTAGGTTAACACTAGCTCCTAAGTCAAGTAATGCTTTATCAACCATGTGATTACCAATCGTACAAGATATGGTGGGGCATCCAGGTCTTTATACTTAGGGATGTTTGGTTGAGTAATGATTGAACTTACGACCCCTAAAAAGGCTTTCTTATGGACATTAAGCTTACGCTTTCGAGTACAAAGATCCTTAAGAAACTTGGCATAAGGTGCATTTGCCTAATTGCTTCTAGTAAAGGGATGTTAATGTTTACCGCTTAAAAATCTCCATTATTTCGTTGAAAGTCGACTCTCTCTTAGTTGGAACTAACAAACTGTGGATATGGGGATCCGGGCACAAAATGAGATCTATCGGGAACCAAATGGGCATCACTAGAAATTTTATCGGTCTCTTGACTAGTGGCTCCTTAAGGGCTCATCTTGGGAACTAGAATGGGAACTAGAAGGTGGATCTACAGTATGTCCACTATTAGGCATGGATACCTTATTGTCTACCAATTTACCACTTCTAACGGTTGTTACAGAGTTCACATGATTAGACTCTTTCTCTCCAGAGGATACTTCATGAATTGCTTTTGTATTGGGTAGTGGTTGATTGGGGACTTTTCCTTTTCTCTTTCGCTCAAAAATTCTGCAATTATACTAACTCGATTTTTAGCTCCGAAATAGCTTGAGAGTTTTCTGTAAACCTTTCTCAACCGTTTGCTTAAACTCGCAAAGTGTTATGAGATAAGATGGTTAGAGACTCTTCTAAGCTCATGATTTTTTTATCCGATAGGTTCTGATACTGCCCTAAATGGTTCTTAGTATACCCAAAAGTTGGGAGAGCCTGGGAAATACTATACTGACCTTGACTCTGGCCCTTAGACCAAGAGAAATTCGGGTGGTTTTTCCAACCAGGGTTATAGGTATCGGAATATGGATCAAATCTCTGACGGTTTTCAAACTTAGAGTTGTTATAAAGAGCATTGGCTTGCTCTTCGTATCTAGCATGGTGTGACCCTTGATTCATTTCTAAGGCTTCTAGACACCTAAGAATATCTGACCCATAATCAACTCTATCGATCCTATGGATATGATTTCTAGGTATTTCTGGTTCTCTCATTGAAGCCCATTGCCTAGTTTTCTCGGCCAACTCGATGAATTTGTCGAAACATTCATCTGGGTCTTGATGGGTAAATTTGCCACCACTAATTGTTTCTACCTGCATACGGGTTTCACTATCAAGGCCCTCATATAAATTTTGGGCCATGGGGGCTTTTTCAAAGCCGTGATGTGGACACTGGTATAACAATTCACTAAACCTTTCTACATAATCATGAATTTTTCACCTAATTTCGCTAAAGGTTTGGATAGACTGCAGAACAGCTGCAGTCTTATGGTGTGGGTAGAATTTCTTAACAAATACCTCTACAAGACCATCCCAGATGGTAATTGTTTTAGAGGGGATAAAATGATACCACTCTTTGGCTTTATCATAGAGAGAGAAGTGAAACAAACGTAACCTAAGCACATCTTTGGAGACATTCGGATAGTTCATTGTGTCACAAATCATTTCAAAGTCTCTTATGTGAGTATACGGGTTCTCATTTCTAATCCCTAAACTTACGAAGCATGCCAATAGTCTCAGTCTAATATCAAATTGGACCGTAGAAGCCGGTAGAACTACACCGGGTCACGCACTACCTAGACGAGTTCAAACGATCCCTAAGGGTTTTTACTGGGACCTCATCATCCTTTTCCTCAACCATTTCGGCAAAAATAGAAGTAATGCTAGTGAAGTAAGAAAATCGTGCACATGCAAATGCTGGGGTTCACTAATTTAGGTAAGCTTGGGTTACCTACAGCAAAATATACCCAAAGGTACGAGGCTGAGGTTTGTGGACTTTCAGCTGGTAACTCCCATAAGGCACGGGTTCAGCTTACTAATCCACCAGTTTTCCTAAACTCGGTAGTCTGACGAAGATGCAAATGGTGTGTGCAGTGTTTTTTTTTTATATATATATATAAATAAAATACTAAAAATAAACACAAACAAATAAACAAATTACAAGTCCAAAAATAAATAAAAAAACTACCATAAATAAAAGTCCTTAAAAATAAAATCTTCGGCTTTCTCCTTTTATGGCAAGTCCAACTTTTCACCTTTCGTTTCCAGCAAAACCTGCACAACAAAAACACAAATACCAAAGACGTAAAATAGAACAAAAAATAATCTAAAAATATATATATATATATATATATATATATATATACAAAACCTAAAAAAAAATGCAAAACCTAAAACCTAAACCTAAATTTCGGTCCCCGGCAGCGCCAAAAACTGATGTAATTTTGAATTGGTAAGTAGAGTATCGTTCGCTCGGACTTTTTTAAAGATTTTGATTTTAAACTTAATAAAAGAAAATATCAAAACTAGCAAAAATATGCAAAAGAAGGTAACAAGATTAAGAGTTACCAGGACTCAGGATTCCACCAAACTCGCGTCTTATGGGACAATTATTAATTCTTTGACAATAATAACTATTGACTCTAAATCTTTGCCAAGGTAGATTTTATAAAACATTAATTGTAAATGGTAAGCATGGATTATTAAAACACCTAAGCTAAGCATAACCCATCAAACTAAATCACAACTAATTAATTTAAAATCATAATTCAAATTATATTAATACAAAAGTCGTAAAAAGAATTTAATAAAATTACCATAGTGTTGAGAATTGGCTTCCTCCGTCATCCCAGTGATGGGGTTTATCTCATCATGGTAGAAACACGCTCAAAAGAATTTTTCATTGCTCAAAAGGGTATTTTTATTGAAAAAAATATGAAAAAAGAATAAAAGCAGCTCAACTGCAACGTTTATAGTTGTTGCAGATTGTTGTATGCGAAAGACTTTGACAGGCCTTTGTTTTTCGTCTTCTTTTTCCCTACACTAGCGGAGAACTTTCTCTGCACTTCTTCTTCTCGGCTCAGTAGCCTCTGCTAACTACCCCCAACTCTCGACCCCCTTATGTGAGTCTAACCAATGCTTTATATACACTACGGGGTCGAGATAACTCCGAGTAAATCTTCCAAACCAAATTCTTTTTCCTCGGCCAAAAGTCACGGAATTATTTCGTTCTTGTACTTTTCTTTACACGACTGCCCTGTGTCTGAGTTGTATTGATCACTTCCAAAGATAAAGCAAAACCGAGGAGATATTCTTTACTACCTTACACGTAACTTCCATACTAAAACAAGCCCGAAGAAAACTCTTCCCCTATTTCCTTTCAATCGATGATTACTTCCCTTTTTACTCGAATCCAATACACGTACTTCCTATTTTATTGCAAACTCTTCCCAAATATAGCATTTTATCATGTCCCAAGTTCACACGTACCTTCCATATATGACAAAGAAAATCCGAGATACCATGTACCCCTGTTTTAATGATTCAGTGGGATTCTTTCCCTCTTTTTACAATTATGTAAGACATACCATGCCTTTTATATCGTCACAGGCTTAAACAAGTCAAGATCCATGAAACTCCACGAGAAAATCTCGTCCAAATCCATAACAGCCAGTTCGCAAACAAAAGAAGTAACTTTCCCGCCAAATTCGTTATTTGAGTAATGGAGAAGGGACGCCCCCTAACATCTGCTGGTGTGTGAATAGCAGTGGGGTGTAAATAAGAATTAGGGTTCCCCTTAGTAATTGAGATTTCCCTTATCCAAAATGAGAGTCCGAATAGTAGGTGTCCTCCGGGTGCAACTTTTCGAGCCGATTTCTCCAAAAACGTTTATTGCCCAAAAATACCTACAAACACATAAAACACCATAATAAGAACAAAGACGGGTACTAACAATATATAAAATCGAGATGAAAATAGACACATAAATGCGTCTATCAACGATCAAACAACATACAAGGACACATTATAATTAACCTAACATCTCCAATTTAATCATAATCAAACTCAAATTTAATATAAACCCTAAAATTTGAAATACTCACCTTGGACGATTTTGTTGATGAAACACGAAATTAAAAAAACGCAAATGATTCACCATATAGTAAGGTCCAAACCCATTGAATCTTAGCTCCTGAATCGCACCAGAGGGTCTTGGAATCGAAAGGGGGTGTGGAGAGGAGAAAAATAGAGAAGAAGAAGGAAGAAGAAGAAGTGGGGAGCGCGACCCTGCTTCTGATGACTAAAACCTACAAAATGGCTATTGAGTAGTCGTGTGGTGTAGGGAAGGGACAACGAGCGCCCATAGCAAGATTGGCTTCCTTGTGCCATCCCTTACTACATATGAGAGATAGGGAAGGGATATGGTGCACCATAGTGCTATCTCTAAGAGCGATTTTATTTTCATAAACTCCGTATTAATAGTAAATGATTTTATTTAATTTCTAAGATATTGTAGATTTGGTACAGTGTATCGATCGATTTTCATTTGAATATCGCAATATCATGAAAAAAAAAAAGTATTTTACAGGATTTTAAATTTATGACAAGATTATCTCTAAACACTCCATATTAATGAGAAAGATTTTTATTTAATCTAAAAATATCATAGATTCGCTAGAACGTAATAATTATGAGAAAAGTATGAGAAACAAAAAAAAAAAAATCTTACCAGTATTTTAAAATTTATGACAATGATATCTCTAAGCACTCGATATTAATACGAAAGGTCTCTTTGATATCTAAGATATGGAAATAAAAGTATAAGGTTTTATGTTGTCAATATATAATGTTACAACTTGAAGTTCAAAATTGTGCATTGTTGTAGGCAGCAAAATTTTAGCTCAAATGAGGAGAACTCTTTTCATTTTCCTTCTAACAATTACTCATTTACTACAGTTAAATTCAGCCATCTCGTTAATCTAACGAAAGGTTTAAAGATGAAGATGATTCATAGAGACTCAAAAGAATCACCTTTATATCTAGGGAGACCATTTAACACGAGATGAAAGGCTTCAAAGACTCGTTAAACAATCTAAAGCTCAAGCCAGTTACATCGAGTCACAAATATTACTCCAGCACAATGAAACACTCTCCATGAATCCTGATGTTGCACGTTTGCCTGTAGTTTATGAACCAAAAATGTGGTACGTAGCAACAGATTGGTTTAGGAACATTTCCTGGTAGACCACAAGCCTTCATGAATTATTATTTGATGATTGATTCAGGTAGTGATCAGACTTGGATTCAATGCGAAGGTGCCACTGAATCTTTCCATCAAGATATGCCACTTTATCCTTGGAGTTCATCAACAACATTTCGCCCGATTCCTTGTAATACACATCCTCTTTGTATGGGAGATATGTGCAATTCTGACGGACACTGCACGTATATAAAAGGCTATTCGATTGGATCAGTTACATCTGGCGTTGTTGCTGAAGAAAAGTTCACTCTAGGCTCTAATACTGGTGGCATTGAAAGTATTATATTACAGTTCGGTTGTGGTCTTAAACAAAGGAACTTCGGAAATTTTATCGGCAATAATCATTTGGGTGGAAAACCTGATCTTATTGCAGGAATACTTGGTCTAGGACGAGGACAACAGTCTTTTCTAAATCTATTAGGTAATGTTGGAGAAGGTAAGTTTGCGTACTGCTTTGAGTTGTTTAACCCGAACATTGAGGGATCAGATACATATTTAAGGTTTGGTGCAGATGCGACAATTGGAGGCGCAGGTCAAATAATACGTACAACTCCCCTTATTGTGTCTAAGTATGAGACATCGCTTTATTACTTAAATTTAGAAGATATTAGTGTCAGTAACAAAAGAGTTGGATTTCCTAGAGGTACTTTCAAGCTTAACAGTCAAGGAAGAGGCGGTACTGCCATAGATTCTGGTACTCCAATATCTGGGATGTATAAAGATCATTTTGATAGAGTTGCAGATTTGGTGAAGGCACATTTTAAAAAACTTGGAATTGAATATATTGGTTCTCACAAAGGTTTTGATGTTTGTTTCCGTTTACGGGGAAGATTTGATACTAGTAACTATCCATCCATAACACTACATTTTCAACGAGCCAATTATATTATTTCAGATTATAAAGCTAATTTTATAATGATATCGGTTGAAACCGTTTGTTTAGGCATCTTCCGAAGAGATAGTAATATACCAGCTTTTATGTTAGGAGCAATGCAACAAGCTAATAAACGGATTTTGTATAATGTTATGGATTTGTCACTCTCATTTGCTGAAGAGTATTGCGACTTAGGTTCATGAAGGAACAATGCACTTTAGTTGGAAATCAATCAAGAATAAACTAAAAAATGTGACTGGGGGTGATAACATGCATAATTAGGTATTCCTGCTCCGCATGTAGCGCTTGCTGCCTCATCTCCAAGCCCTCTATGCGCTTTCTGGTAGCGTTTAATTTGAATGGAATTAAATAAATAATTATTATTATCCATTTTAATTATTCTTCTAGTCATTCTTCTTTTTTTAGTACTATTACTAGTTAGATAAGGTTTTGATCATTATGTCCCTAAATAGATAACTTCTAGCTAAATTCCATACATGGGGGCATATATAAGTTATTTGTCAGTGGATTAGAATGAGTGTCAAGACCAGAATATGAAGAAATCGTATGGACACATGAAAAGTATTGTCAAGCGCAAATAATTAAACCTATATTTCATTATGGTCAATGTTGTTTGGTACCACCATAGAAGTTAGCGAAACACAAAGTACCACAACTTAACATAATAGCATTCCATTTTTCTGTTTTACTAATTCGCCCACAACAACAAAAAAAAACCTAATCATATCCTCGGACTTGGGGTCACACATACATAATTAAATTTTTAGATTCATTGGTATGATTGATTTGGGTTATTGGAGATCAAAGTTTTCTAATTTTCAGGCAACACTTCATTCAGCAAAATCATGATCTGGCATAAAGACGGTTGATCATTTTTTTGATCGATAAAATAGATGGTCGTTTTAATAAAAGAGTATTAATTTGGTCGGTAAATTTGTGATTCAGGGTTTACAGTTTAAAGAGTTTTATTTAGACTCGTGATGGAAAATCTTGGATGGTCCTTTAAGAATCCGATCAGAATTTACATCGTTTGTATGGGGTTTATGTATTGAATGACTACTTAGGATTTCCATTCATGGTAGTTAAGCATAAGCAAGTTTGTGCAGCAGACGATTACGTGTATGAAATAAGAAAGTTTAAAATTGATTAGTTATGATGATTCATGTGAACCTAAAAAATAGTATCTTGTGTAACTGATTTCAAATCTCTATTCTTGAGACTTTAATATGATGTTGTTTCAATTAGTTTTAATTCTTCTTCAGATAGTAGAATCCTTAATGCAAACCAGAAACAGTACCCATTAGATATTAATTTTTCCTAATCTGGCCATTATAAACAGTCGCACATATGTCATACACATATCTCTTGGGTAATGTGTATACTTTTGACTTGGTAATCCCTTATAAAGTTTCGGGAGTTTTCAGATTGCACTTACTTTGGTGTCGGGGACACATCTCCTAGGTCGTTTTTCCGTTTGAGACACCCTTTTGATATGTTGTTGGGAAGACATAGGAGAACATATTTTCTTTGAGAAGTAACCCGAGATTCCCTATGGATTTTCATCAGTTTTCAAATCTTTGCGCTGGAATGTGCGGATGTCTACTTTCGAATGGAGTCCTTGTTGCGTTTGAACTCTTGATGTATTGAGACTCTTAAGAAATTTCCTCTTGGAGTTTTATGACCTAATTAACCTTCCTTAGCTTGTTATAGGTCGTGAATTTGATCCCCTTGAGCCAAAACTCGTCCGCGACGTGCTTATACATTTTTACCCTTAGTTATGGAAAAGCATGTATTCTCTTGATTCTTCATGGAAAGTGTGGACCCAAACAAATATATGAGAAACCCATGAGATGTGAGATGGATTCCTTTATAAGGATAAGATTATATGCATGAGGTTAGGATTGAAGGGATTAGGAGAGCACAAGGCTTGAAGGAATTGGATGTGACAAAACTTTAAGGGATTGGACTAGACCAAACCCTAGTCGTGTGTTGTTCTCCCTTGATTTTAACTCATGTAATTTAAACTTTGCAGCCTTATCTGATCTTATCTTTGTTTGTAGAGTATTCTTCATGGTGAGAATGAGTTCGCCCTTGGTAGTATGGAGATGAGGCGAGCTTCGAAAATTTCAAAGGGCTTTCATAAAGAGATTCGGGGTGCAGAGACAACTGATTGGCATGAGGGTGATTTCACGGGACCCATGTCTTGACTTCAGATGAGACACTTGCCGACGGATTTAATATCATGAGAATGATAAATCTGAACGGTCTTGCTTCTGATAATCTTGTAAGATCCAGAAGAGTTCATGGTAGTCGAAGAGACGGAACATGATAATCATGCGGATAGAGATGCAGAGGCCAAAGTGAAACAGCCGAACATGAAGCAAGAGATTTTCTTTAAGGACCTCCATTCTTCAGGGTTAATATTTTCCCTCTCTGGACCTTTTCGGTACGCATCTCGTAAAGGAAGGGGACCCTCAAGAGTTCTTAATTTGTGCAAACCGTAGTTGGATCTATTTCGTATGCGAGTAGATGAAACCCCGAGTAGAATTCGTAATAGAAAGTCCTTCCTTGCACGATCTTCACTCTGAAGGCTCTAGAAACTTCGTCTGGCATCCGATTTTAGTGTTTGACCCCAAGTTTCGAAAAAAAAAGACCCGCCTTTCATCTATTAGATAAAATTAGGATCTGAAGATCATTTTTTTCGGTGATAAGTCCATGTGAAGTTGAACTCAAAAATATAGGGTTTCAAGTGTTCTGATCATATCTCTTGGATTGTATTTCGGAATGTCAGGCGCGTTTAACATGCGCTAGCAGGGACATATACATACATTTATCTTTGGGTGCACCATCAAATTCTCTACCATTTGTCCTAGTTTGTTTAGGTGGATGGAATATGGAGGCGATTTTAGTATATGAGATCCGCGTTTCGTTTTCACCCATCACAAACCCTAGTTTATCTTGTGCGTGAATATTGAAATCCTTATACGGGGTTTTGTAAAACCTGATCGTGATGGAAACCCTGGATGGGTCAATCCTTCTCTAGATGCGATTTTGAATTGTAGAAGTATTTCAGCAACTCTGTCATGGGATTGAGTTAATTCCAATGGGATAGCATCCATGATTCTTTGTTTGATATCAAGGGTTGAAGTGCTTGTGCACGAGGGTTGGTCGTGGTAGCCGAGGCTCGTACAACATATCGATTCTCATTCGTACACTTATAGTGAGAAGTCTCTAACTTGAAGCGTTGAATTCCACCAAGTTGTTTTGCACCCGAGTATCTAGGTTAATGTTTAAGAGTCTTTCATCTAGAAGTTGGATGTTTGAGCCTCATGTTACTCACAAAGATGCATGGTGCACGGTTCTTCATCGAGTCCCCGATTTCTTGCGTGAATATGGATTCTTATTTCTTGGAGACGTTTGGTCATATGGACAAGACCTCGTGTTGCTCGAGATTGAGTCTTCGGGGATGAGACAAATTTTTGTTTAGTCTCTCGCTAGATGTCTTGATAGGGACTCATGCGAACATCCGTTGTAAATTTTCTCGCCGAGATATATTCTCCTAGAAGATGGTCAACCATACTTGAGATTAGTAGACACCTTCTGGACTGGGGGAGATGTATATTATCCTTCAGTCATCACGTCCGACATGGAGAAGTTTATTGAGATAGTTTTTCGATAGAAAAGGCTTTGACTGAGGGGACCGCTAAGAGGAATTTGGATGAGTAGTGTGTGGCCTAGATCAATGGTATCGGATCCTTCCCATGTTTACTTCAGTGATAGTTGTTGGTTGTGGTTGTATGTCGAGTAATTGAGCATTTATCTGAATTGTTGGCTTCACGAGTATTACTATGGATTTCTGTTCCCTTGATAGATTTAACTGCAAAGATATTCTCCTTCTTCATCTTGGGTGAACTGAGGTCCTATCGACAAATGAAACTGGATATATAGTCTTTGGTGTAGCTAAGATGAAGGCTCATCGGGACTTGGTCATATAATTACTAAATCTAGTTCCTTTTCTTTCTGACAGAACCGTTATTGAGGTAACATATCGACCAGTTGCTTTGCATCTTAGGATAAGCATGAGCTTTGGTTGATATTCATCTTGGGATATAGACTCGCCTTATGCCTTGTCTCGTTCTGGCCATGATCCTCTGAAGCAGGAAGAGAGCCAAGTTATATCTTGGCTTGCGATTTATGACAGTATGTTGCTCTGCAACATATTTGACTAGGTCACGAATTTTTTGGAGACTTTTCAAGTGTTTGCTAACTTTATCATGTAGACGATGAAAATGTGAATCCAATGGAGAAAGAACGAGGTTCATCGGATACAAAATGAAAGAGTATAAGTAAAATAGTAACGTGAAGTAAACTTTCCGAGTCCCTTGTGATCAGGTTGATGGATCTTGACCTAAACTAATTTTGGAGAAAATATTCGTCAGAATCTCCAAGTTTAGAGCGTCATCCGATCCTTAAGGTCCTAGAGAATGATAAGGTCGACTAGATGGTTGCTCCTTTGCTCTGTCGCGTTCGTAATGAGCTTTATCTTCTCCGGTGAGGTCGATTGCAAGCAAGATCCCGTCAGTGCTACTCTCAGCAGTTTTAGTACTCATTCTTTAGGAAACGTGTACTCGATCTAGATTTGTTGGATCTATCCCTACTGGTAATTCTAAAGGCGTTTTCAGATAAGTTTGGATGTTGATCTGAGATTTTGCAAGATTTTATTGAGTCTCTGGGAGTTCTCGTTGGTCCTATTGACTAAGGTCAAACCCGAAAGAGTGAGAAAGTGTTGGTAAGGATAACCCTCTCGGCTAAGCATGTAATGGATTTAAAGAGACTAAATCAATGGAACGTTTTTATGTTTGGATTGGTGGAATCGTCTTCCTTCCTAAGAGACCTATCTGTAACTTAGTGAACAACCTCCCATCGTGGTTGCCAAAACGTAGTTACGTATAATACGAGAAAGGCTAAAGTGGAATTCTAGGTTTTCTGAAAGTGAGTTACGGGAGGTTGAGCACGAACAGTCTCTGCCTAAACCACGCACAATGGCCGTTCAAATGCGGCTTCAGTCATAAGGAAGAGATTTAGGGATGGTCTTAGGGAGGGAAGCAGATGAAGAGATCAGATAATTCTAGGGTTTGAGGAAGAATTGCTCTGAGAGGTTATGATAAAGATGCCCGTAGATTCGAGAAATAGAGGACCTATTTATAGCTGAATTCTCTAATCTCAGGTCGGTGAATATAAGGATTGATTTCCGTACCATGCGAATCAAATCTCCCATCTCTTTAAAAATAGAAAGAGATAAACTAGGTTGAGTTTATTTCATTATTCCGCCTCCTTTACTCTCTTCTGCTATAAGAGAGCGGTAAATTCTCCCTTCGAATGGGTTGGATTTCAACCCATCCAACAGTAGAACCCCCGCCCTGTCACTCGGAAGTCTAACACGATATACAAAACACAAAGAGGAGGATCATTGACAGCCTCCTTTTTAACAAGTTTTGACAGGCCCACACCAGTCGTTCCGATGACCAAACAAACCTCACGCATGGACGGCCGACAATTTTCAATTTAGATTCGGGTTACCGAGTACTAGCATGTGATTAAATGTCCTTTTTCTTCTTTAGATGTAGATCAAGTTTCTTTTTTCTCTTACCCAACTCCCAAACATAGGAGATTCAAGGTTGATCCATATGCATTCCTAATGCTTGAATGATATTGTGATCAATCATCCCGTTAAAATAAGGATGTGAATTGATTAAATAATCATTAAACTACAATTCCTACAAGATTGCCATTAGTGGAAAAGGGGTATTTTTGTTACTCATATTTTCTATTAACGCTGATCAGCAAAAAAACAAAGGAGGTATGGTCTGCCAGTAATCAATCTAATAGTAGTTTTCTTTGACTAATCAATCAACCCACTGAATATTTCATTTTGAGGTTTCGTTGTCACTTATTAAACAGGAACGCGGTGAATTTCAATCAAAATCACTTAGATCTGATTTAAGATATATATGGTCCATGGTTTCACGAAGAACAATCGAAACATGGTTGCAACCCAAGTAATGGAAAAATATTTGATTCTCTACCGTGATTTCTACTGTGATTGTAAAACAATTTACTCTTACCAAAACATAAAAAAACAGTCACATGCCCAACCTTTATTCGATTTGAAACTAGGGAGAAAAGTGAGAGAAGAAGAAGATCAGTGAGAGAAAAAGAGGAGAGAGACGAACTTACGATATGAAAAGTCAAAGCCATCAGATTTCATTACGTATACCCGATAATCCATATTTAGATGAATTTTTTCTGGACCGTCTATACACGAGGTTTGTTTGGTTATCCAACGGCTGGCATGAGCCTGTCAAAACTTGTTAAAAAGGAGGCTGTCAAGGGATCGCTCCTCAGTTTTGTATGCTATCACTGTTCCATAATAATCCCAAACCCACCTATAAATTATGCCATGATATATACACTTATAAGGACGACAATGTAAATACCAACTTTGTGCCTCTAGTTTCGCTGCCGCAAACTTCCTTTAGCTTACTACTCCAGGTCAAATCGTAATTCTGTGGGAAAACAAAACAAAACAGAACAAAACCGGGGTGAGCCACAGGCCCACAGCCCAGTAGGGGATACGACGGTAACGATGTGCCAGGATATAAAAAATAAAGTATCACAAGGTTAAAAAAACAATAATAGAGGATCAACTGAAATATAAAATTCATTTAAAATATCCATTCTTAATTGAACATTTATAAGCTGCAATTCATTTAAATTCAGATGGAGTTACTCTACTCTTTATATGGCCAGTGTCAACGTCAGGGTAGTCCGATACCAGCCACCGTTATCAAACAAATGGTGTTCCAGGTTGCCATCCGTAGCTGGGGTGCCAATTAAGGCCTGACAGTCCTATAGTACAGCTATCTAGTTTCCGATCAAACACATTTTTCGCAACGGAAACATTCACAAACCAATTTATGAAACCTCACAAATCCATAACCGAGACTTAATTAAATCCAAGCAATGGCAGCATTCAAAAACACATTTTCAAGAGTATAACACGAGCTTATGAAGCTGTAAGCAAACACAAATACAACAGAGAAAACCACTTGGTTTAAGTCTGGCACAAACATGGAATAATTAGTTTGAATATACTCAGATCTGAAAACTTTACCAAATAAGTTTAGTCCTAATTGCCGAGAGAGTTTCAGAGAAAAATAATGTGACAAACACATTCGAGCTGGTACAAGTAAAACAAGGGATTGTTTTAGCCTTCATTTTTGCCAAAGTTTGTGTCGAAATCAAAGATGACCAGCAATTCAAATAAAGCTATATCACAAGAAAATTAAGACAGCCTATTCGATTCAAAGGAGAATAATAAGATTATTTTATGAATAAGACATCAAACCAAACAGTACAGAAGTTAGGATTTTTCTCACAAAAGTGAAGTACTGGCCACAGTGTAAAAACATGTAGTATGACTAGCTACTTAATTTCAGAAAGGAAGTGGTTTAGTAAACCAAAACAGAACTTCATTCCCTTTTTGTCACAAACCAGAGGTCCCTTTACTTTCTTTTAGGAATAAAATCAACCCAGCTATTAAGACATGGAACCAATGAAATTTAGCAAAAGGCGTGCTCAACTAAATAAGCCATGGTTATAAAGTAGACATCATTAATATATTTCGACTCCACTGACTGAACCATTCATAATAGACATCATCAAAGAGGGTTAAGACCATAAGCTTTAAAAGAATCATTCATAATAGACATCATCAAAGAGAGTTAAGACCATAAGCTTTAAAAGAATGATGATACTCCTCCGTCCCATCATTAGATGACCTACTTAATTTTAAATTTTGTCCCATCATTAGTTGACCTATTTTATTAAGCAAGGGAATCTTCTAAAATTATCCTTTTAAATGATTTTCGTAAGTATAAGAAATATGTATAATTTGATATTCATATTTATACTCGTTGCGCAGGTGTTTTAAAATGCTTTCAATGATACAAAGTTTACGAAAATCTATGGTATAGTTTGAGAGATAAATCATTTCTAAATTTTACAAATTATCACCCGTAAGGGTATAATTGTTAAAAATACTTAAAAAGTCTTGTTTCCATTACTTGCCTTAAGAATTGTGCAAACTTGAACCAGGTCATCTAATAGTGGGACGAAGGGAGTATTTTTCATGGAATTGATGGAATTAACGAAGACCAGACCATATACAAGATTAATATAGATACAAAAGGGGAAATTCAAGTTCACTCTCGACAACTACGACAAAGTAAGTAAACATTTTTGGGATTTTTCATATTTAGAAATTCAACCATAATTAAACTAAAAAATTTAGGACTTTTATTGCCATCAGGATATATCATAAGCAGATAAAATTAACTAGATGACCGCGTGCGGTGGGGAGGCCGACCTAACAAAAAAGAAGACATAAAAAAGAAACACAAAAATACTACTCCCTCCGTTCCATTTTAGATGATGTTTTAGGGTTACATTTTTGTTCCACAATACTTGAAGGTTTTCATATTTTTGCACAAAACTACCAATAACACCCTAACATTTTGTCTTGGAACTATAAGTTTTTTTTAATGCACTAATAACAATTAATGTTTGAAGACTTTTCTTAAGGGTATAAATGAAAATCTTCATCTCTCTCTCAATTTCTTAATCTACGTGAAAACTCCAAAAACATCATCTAAAGTGGAACGGAGGGAGTATGTAAGATCCTAAATTGTGTATCAGATGGCCTAAAATACTATGCTACATCTGCGGTGAGAAATAAGCCGGATATTTCTCACACGTGCCGTAGACTATCAGACCAAAATCCTAATTGTTATCTCCCCATTTACGTGAAGCTGAGTCGGCCTTTGTGATGATGTGTTGAGAGAGAGAAATATTCTCTTTAGCCGAGTTGGACAAGATGGAGGGATATTATCTGATCTGTAAGGATGAATAGGATGGGTCACGTGTGGAGAGTCAGAAAAGGAGACTCGATTTCTACATAAGGCTCGTGCCTATAATGGGGAATATTTATCCTTGTCTGAGATTTTTCCAAGAGATTTGAAATTCTCCGAGATTTTGAGGAGAGATGTGAATCTCTTTGAGATTTTGTGGGAAGATGTGAATCTCTCTGTGATTTTGAGAAGAGATGTGAATATCTTTGAGATTTTGAGGAGAGATTTGAATCTCTCCGATATTTTGAAAAGAGATTTGAATCTCTCAGAGATTTTGCAGAGAGATGTGAATCTCTCCAAGATTTTGAGAAGAGATGTGAATCTCTTTGAGATTTTGCGGAAAGACATCTCTCCGAGATTTTGAGGAGAGATGTGAATCTCTTTGAGATTTTGATGAGAGATTTGAATCTCTCCAAGATTTTGAAAAGAGATGTGAATCTCTCCGAGATTTTGAGAAGAGATGTGAATCTTTTTGAGATTTTGCGGAGAGACATCTCTCCGAGATTTTAAGGAGAGATTTGAATATCTCCGAGATTTTTAGAAGAGATGTGAATCTCTTTGAGATTTTGATGAGGTGAATATCTCCGAGATTTTGAAAAGAGATGTGAACTCTCCGAAATTTTGAGAAGAGATGTGAATCTCTTTGAGATTTTGATGAGAGATTTGAATATCTCCGAGATTTTAAAAGAGATTTGAATCTCTCAAAGATTTTGCAGAGAGATGTGAATCTCTCCGAGATTTTGAGAAGAGATGTGACTCACTTTGAGATTTTGCGGAGAGATTCACATCTCTCCGAGATTTTGAAGAGAGATTTGAATCTCTCCGAGATTTTAAGAAGAGATGTGAATCTCTTTGAGATTTTGCGGAGAGATGTGAATCTCTTCGAGATTTTGAGGACGGACCAATATATCTACAAGGATTTTCTTAACAGATCTGAGTCTATCTATGGTCAGTTGGAACTCTTCCTGAAGAGAGAGAAAGGGATTTGTACGTCCGATTAATGTCTTTGCGGGACTTTGGCTCACTTGTCTTTGACCAGTGTATCTTGCAGAAATGTTCCAGGAATCAATTGTGTCAGTATTTATGGGGCCTACATGACCAGTGTATCTCAAAAGAATGTTCTAGGAGTCTGTAGAAAGAGTCCAGAGGAAGATAACCAGCGTATCTCACGGGGACGTCCTAGGAATTATTCTGAAGCCCCGGTAATTCGAGACAGATCCTAGAGTCCACATGACCAGTGTCGCGATGATGTACTAGGAATCAGTCCTTGATCTCAAATAGGGTGAGTCGTACTTACACGAGACATGTGTGTCTCCGCTCTGGGTCATAAGTCCGCCGGGGATGTTTTTACGCATCTACAGAGCCTACATGACCAGCAGTATCTCGCGGGGATGTATACTAGGTGTCATGGCATCACAATCAGCTGCGTCTTGTGAAGACATGCTGGAATTGTGGATGTTCTGGTTCATAAGTATGCCGTGTCTAGCGGGGACGTATACTAGAAATCGTGGATATGAGTGCCTTGAGGACCAAGGTCTTAATCTCTCTTGTGAGAGTTGAATTTGTCTATATGGTTAAAATAAATTTTTTTTCCCCTTATCCAAATTTCACCATCTATAACTAGTTATATGTCCTTGTATTGTTAATAGACAGTGCATATTAAGACATGTTGCCGTTAAGACATGTTGTCTAGTTACCTTGATTGCCGTTAAGACATGTTGCCGCCATGAGAGCTCCTCTAAAAGTCCCAGTAAGAAATGTACAATCACATAATATCATCAGATGACATAATTATAGCCCTCTACAAGCTCCAAAGCAAACAAAAAGTCTATTGAATCTCTTTGTTCCATCATTGTAGTCGAAATCAATATATGACCCGGGCTTTGTTTCCCTAACTGCATTCACCCACCACACAAAATCAGTGTATGACTAGACATCATCACAAAAAATTTGTTGATGCGACAACTCAAGTGCATGATATGCGTGGTGATACTTGATGTTGATCCCGCCCCCAACTTTAACATACTACAATCTCTGGTGGCTTTATGAGAGGGTTGTTCCTGACACGCTCATAAATTAAATTGTTCATAAGCTTTCTCGAAACAGTTGGACTCTTCAACATATAACTGACCGGTTGTCAGCCGACACAAATATAATTACACTTTCTTACTACTCAAAATATAAATATAGCAAGGACAAGAAAGGATCGATCCCACGGAGAGGTCTAGGTTGTCAAATTGTTTCGGTTCCCTATAAATAACACCGGGGTTTTGTGATTATAATAAACTAAATAAAACAAATAAAAGCAAATCAATAAAAAGTAAACTCGCAAATCAAGGATAAGAAAGTATTGGTCATGGATCTCGTTTTCATTCACAAACATGTTTTCACACAATAACTAGAATTGATATTTTAATCTCAACTTTTATCAAAGACCCTAGAATACCTTGATCGCAAGAATATCCATAAATCTCCTTATGTCATCAACAAACACATTAAAAGATGCGAATATGAATTCTACCTAAAGGAACAACCTAACGTGTAAAAGCACTAATCAAGTTTAATTCCCTATATGCGTTAAGTTCTATGAAATCAAAGCTAATCAAAGCAATTGAACGTGGAAAGCGCACTAATTCAATTTAACAAAGGTTACGATTCACATATGATCATAAGAATATATCACTACAAACTATAATCATATTATGCTACTTGTATTCAAGGATTATCACTTTTACGTATAATAAACCCTAAACTAGCAATAGATGTGATTAGAAGTTCTACCAATTTGCAACTTGACAAAACAATCAATCAATCATAAAACAATATTTTCAGAGAATTGCAAACGATAAATATGAGACAAAACTAATATATTGAACAAAGAAACATGCTTTGTGAAATCCAACTATTCCATAACCAATAATAAACTTAGGTACTCATATTCAAGGAGTTCATCACAAGAAGAAAAAGAAACTCTATCATGTTGCAAAACCTAGAACAAAGTAGAGGCTAAAGAATAATCCCCAGATATTAGATGATGTCTTCTCTTTTATATGTTTCTCCAACTTCCATAAAGGATACTCCTTATAATATTAGGTCTTCTCAAAACCCATCTCCAAGTGGTCCACCAAGCCCATGTGAGAAATACCCATGTGAAATTATGCCCAAAAAATGTCGCCGGAAAACTGGGATTATGGCCGGAATCCCGCCGGAATAGTCGCAGGAAAAACATCTCAGGTGACCGGCAAAGTCCGCCCGGTCACCGGTCAACGGGTCGGATCGGGTCAACTCGGGTCAACCGAGTCAAACCCGAGTCAGGTTCATGAGTCAGGGTGAGTCAGTGATCCATCTGAGTCATAGGCTGAGTGAAAGTCTAACTAGCCTGACTGGGCTTAGTTGTCGGTCATTGCACGAGCCGTAGTCTCGTTGCACTAAGATGGTGCTTTACCACTTTCAATCCCAGCCAAGAAGGCCGTGCATTCTGCACTCAATACCTCCCTGTAAACCTGAGTAGCCACCAATTCATGCTGCATCAATACATAACAACTCTCCCTGTAACTCCATCTCAGCTGCCATTTCCTCAAGCCATACAAGACAAGTGTTGCACTTGCTCTCGGTTCCAATTTCGGGTCCATTGCCAACTGCCTTTGTCTTAGCACCACCTTGTGCAATAACATACAACTTCAGTCCCATGCCTGCACAACCTCATTCCAGTTCAATCTCCATCGTCACAATGCCACAACCTACCACCTGCAGTTCCATTACCACTAGTACCTACTAAGCTTCACCTGCACCATGACCAACTTGTACCGCTTCTCCCCATCACTTCCCCTCTCATTTCGTTTGCCAAAGAACATCACTACCGTGCCCACCTTGCAGCATCCTTTCTTCCTCCTTATGCACCCTTAGCGGCAACACACAGCCACAACCGCACTCATCTCAGTTCCATTCCTAGTGCCAGCAAAACCACTTCCCAAACCTTCAGTTCCACCACTGCAATTCCATTTCACTACCGGACTCGATGCTACAATTACAATCTTACTGCAACAGCGGTCGTATCATCACTTCCCGCGGCTCGAAGATTGCCTAGACATTGCCTTCACTGCAATCATAAAATCCACACAAATACCATTCTCCTTCTCTCCACATCCATTCCATTTACGACACCTCAGAGCCACCATACTAATTCGAGTTGTAGCTTCATTGTCCGGCATTGCTCCATTCTCCACCCGCAATGAAACATCTAGTAATCGCACTCCATCTCAGTTCATACTCTTGCTTCTTCCACATACCATTGCAACCTCCTTCGTAACTCAGCCATCTCATCACTCCACCAATCCATACTGCGGTTCCATTGCTCGCCATCTTGATCCAAACCAATACAGCACATTCGAGTCCACTCCGCATTTGCTTCAAAACACAAAGCAACAACCAACTCATCTCGCTTTGACCATCTATCTTAGCTGCAATTTCATTACACCTTGTAGCTCAACTGAATCTCCACCACCAATTCCACAGACCATAGCTTCCTAGGCCTCAACTCATTAGCAGCAACATACCCAATCATTTGCAATCCACCATAACCTCAAGCCATCACTGTTCCATTACTATAACACAAACCTACAGAATCCATAACCAGACCCTCTTTCCTTGTGCTTCTCTGAATTCAACACCATTAAAATCAAACCCTGAAAACCAATTTCTTTATTACCAGCAACCAAAACCAAGAGCATATCTAAATTTGAGGATAACCCATGCTTTAACAATCCTTGAATCAATCATCAACATCATCGATTCTCAAATCGACCAGAATAAGATACTCACAAAGACAAACCCATATTTTCGTTGGTTAACGTCGAGCCCTAATTCTTCATCAATCTCAACGGCAGTAACTTCTTCTCCTCGATCTCTACCATCACTTGAACAACATAAATCACTAGAGAAACCCTTGAATTGTTCAATCTTCCCTTGTTCATTGAATCTCCTCCCTGAACACCAATGGAGCTGCCACATCGTCTTCATCTTCTCGATTCTCTACTTCATCAAATCGCCCACAACCAGACTCAAATCGATTTGCACTCAACACCATTAATGGCAACAGCTTCACCATCATCTCACCATTTTTCAGACAACAGCCCTCTCGATCACTCTCGGTTTCAATTCAGGTGAAAATGATGAATGAGAGAAATTTCTCTCAAATTTAGGTCATAATTAGGGTAGGATTTATGCAGTGACACCTCATGTTATAAGGGCTATCCTGATTGGCAGCCCCTTAGCCTCAGCTGGTCTGTGTCTAAAATTCCTCCAAATGGAGTTACCCCTTAACCTTGACTGGGCTCCAGATAGTGCTCGCCCGTGAAATGACAATTCTGCCCTTTTCGCTCTAAATGAGTAGTTTCTCCTTCTTTTCCTCCGTGCGACTCCAAAGCACCTAATAACTCAAAAACACGCGTAAAGTACATAATTCACAAGAAAAATAGCAAAGAAAGCGTAACTACTAAATAGTAAATACGGTGTATTCTACACCTATCAATAACCACCACCACAGGTGTGCCTCCCCACATATTCCTTTATCTTAAAGACATCAATAAACTACCAATGGCAGTTGCATGAAGCCTCCATGAACAACCTTTCTCGCTGCATGCGGCGGTGAATCTCTCAAGGTCATTCTTCAACTTATCTACCTTATACCCAGTTTTCAAAAAGTATTTTTGGCAAGTTATACATACAACATCAACACCACCATAGAATAGTTGTTTTGTATCCTAAAAGATGTCCACCCAACCATCGAAAAAATCACATTTGGAACCTCTCTACCATCTTTCAAATAATTATTTTTTCCACTCACAACTAAGTCTCGCATTCTTTGTCAACATCCATACGCCTAGAAGAACTAGATCCATGGTGAAATAACATCCACTTGCAAATCAAAGAAAGTCGATTTCTTTGCACAATGTAATGCAGCAATACTTTGGAGCGATACATCAACAAGAATATGGACTATCACTTTATTCTAGACATAGTTAACGAGTCCATGGAGTCAACTTGACTCCACATATTACAGATGGAAAACTTCAAATCCTCTAAAGTCGAAGATCATGTAACCAAATATCCAAAATGGTATTGCTTGTGGTATACATGAGAGTAGCAAGAAATATTTGAATCGTGAGCAACGAGACATGTTGACCCCGTAAACAATGATCCAAAAATTAACAACCCCCCACCCCCAAATAAGTATTGGTAATATACATATTGATATGATACGAAATGATATGTATAGAGTCTCGAATGTATATGTCTTATACATTTCGATATGTATTGACATGTACTCAAGTCTAAAAAAAGATTCTCTGAATGCATATGTGTTATATCATTTCGATATGTATTGACATGTTTTATGCGGTAGTATTGACATGTACCGAGTCTCTGAATGGATATGCGCTATACATTCTGATATGTATTGATACGTACTACAGGATGAAAAAGAGCATGCTATATGCAATACATATTGGTATGTAATGTAGGATAAATAACAAAGAGCATGATATATGCAGTACGTATTGTAATGGGATATAAGTGGTTAACCATTTTACCCTGAGCAAAACATTATCATGCAAGCTTCTTATCTCTTATCCTAAAGGATCAAAAGTGATATAGCAATCATTATCTTTTGTAAAATTATCTACTGAGAGCAGATTATGCTTCATGTCTGGCACATGCAAAATATTATCTAACTTAAAACTTGTTTTTGGTGTATTACAGTCCAGACCAGACCGAAGTTAGTTTGTAGTAGGCTAGTGTGAGATTGATTGGGGATACAATCAAACAACTTGCTTGAGAAAATACATGGCTCCTCTTTGTCAAGAAAACAGAAAATTGAGAAAACTCTTTAAGGGATATGATTGTGGATATAAACTCTTACAATCTATTGTTAAAGATCGTGATAAAGATATACGCTCGAAAAATTCCGAATGTGACAATCTTTTACGAAATATTTTTGTGTTGAAAGAAAAACTTGCGGAATATGAAGCAAGATATGACTCTCAAGAAAAATATTTTAATGACAAAGAATTCAGTCTTCTCGCCAAAGAAAAATCCTTGGAGACTGACCTTGCTGCAGCACTTGATAAAGTGAAATCACTGGAAGAGAATTTGAGTAGATTCAATTCTATCTCTACAAAATTATCCTCTATGATTGGAGCATGTAAAGAACATCGTGATACACGATGTTTCCGGGCTATAAAGGAATAGACGCTCCAAAAACGAGTAAGATAAATTTTGTTAAAGCTAATGATAATTCTTCATGTGAGAAACCTTTTGCAGCATGTAATGGTTTTGGAAACAAGAATTTTGCTCCTTCTAAATCTACTCACACGAGAACGTTCAAGAACAATTCCTTTAACTGCTATTATTGCGGAAATAAAGGGCATTCTGAGCGAAGATGTCTCTGTTTCACTTAAGGATTGAAGAACTTCACAACATTCTTGCATGGATGTCAAAAGAAGTTATTAAACCTGTCTCTCACTTTGTTAGAATAAAAGGCGTTATTGACAATTAAGAAAAATTCTGTGATAAGATTTTTCTTAATTGTGTTTTTGAAGCAAAAAATATCGACAGTGGCAGAAGGGAAACTAACTCCGAAAAGAGAAAAAGGCATAGGAGAAAGAAAGAAAAGTTGAGTTTCTATTCTTCCTCTAAAAAGGACTGTGGAACCAAGTCTCATCTCCAGATTTCATTCATATCAATAATCGAGTCTCTGAGCTTAAGATCAGCATAAACAGACTCAAATGGAGCATCAAAAAGACAAGGAAAGCGGCTGACTCAGGTACTTCTTGTTCCTCTCTTGATAAAACTTTATAAAGTAAGTCAAGTTTTCCTTCTGTAAATCCTCTTGAAGGAGAAAAAGAAGCAGTCAGTATTGGTGAGCAAAATGCTCATCTAAACACAACATGACAGCTGCACAATGCATCATTCTTCTTGTAGCTTAAGAAGGATGTTCCTAGTCTCAAGAAGTGTGTCTTGAGAAGTGTTGTCAAGGTTGTATATTTTCCTTTCCTTCTTTGTTATTTTGATCTCAAAATCTGTTGAGCTTCGCTCTAGTTCTTCTCTTGAAGATAACCATGATCACTCTCCTTTGAGAAAAATTCCCTGTTTGTGTGTGCTTCTAATTGGTTCTCAACTATTAGTCTTGACACATGATTTTCTTTCTCTTTCCTCTTGGTCACACTTTAGGGCCGTGACCACCAGTGCACGAACGCCTGACCCACACGGACGTATACAAGCTTCCCTAGGGTTTTCCATGGAACTTATTTATATACACTTATGTGTCATCTCTTGATACATAGTTCCGTAAGGTCAAAAGGTTTTACCAATTTTTGGTGTGCACAATGAATGGAGGTAACAAAGATAATGAAGTCAAGAAGGGCAAGACTATCGAGTTTCACAAGAATCTTGTTTTTCATAACATGCTATCATGCCATTGATCATGAAAACAAGCTACCAGTCCAGATGTCATCACAACTGATAGGAAATCTTCTTTGAGATTTTGAGGTCGTACGTGAACAACTCGGAATTGCAACAATGAATCTTGAGTTTTGAAAAACGAATTGAAGAAAGCAACAGATGAGTTCGTCCATGTTCAATCTCTGGTTGTTGATCGGGTTTAGTGTTTTTCAGATCATGTTCCCTATAGGATTTTATCTATCTAGTAAATCTTCTATTTTTTTGTTTTGTTTAAGAAGAATAACTAGAGTTTGGAATAGCCATTATTGTGATTACACATAGCTATGTCCAACGTTTTCATCTTCATGTTTTTAGATTTATTGGTTTAAATTCTAAAATTATTTGCAGTATTAATCTTTATGGTTTTATATATTGCAATTTGTTATGGGATATGTGTGTTTGCGTCCGTGAAGTATGATTTTCCCATACCATGTCGAAAGTTAAGTCCTTTATATGTCGATATGCATGTGTTGATAAAAGAAGGAATGAAATTTTGACAAATACAAAAGTTAAGCCTATTATGTCAATTTTTGATGGAAGATAGGTTAAAATCTTTTGTTTTCAAGGATTATGTCTATTGTATGTCATTGTGCAAATGGTGATGGAAAATAGAATGAATCCTTGCTTATTCCACGGTATAAGGTCGATCTCCAATCCACAATTTTTGTGTACATACTGTGTTGTTCCATAAGGTGTCTTATGTCGAGCTCTATCGACTGAGTTAATTTTGACTTAGTTGTTACTCTGTGAGATACTTTGTGTCGAGCATGTACAACTAAATTAATCATCCTTGTTTGGTTATTTAGTTGTTTCTCCGTAAGTTCTCTTATGTCGAGCATGACCAATAAATTGATTACTTTTTATGGTTAATTTGGTTGTGTATTCCGATTAGATTAATTATGGGTTCTCTTGTGATTAATTTAATTATGTATTTTTGAGTCTCCATAAGATCACTTATGTTGAGCATTTCCGATTAAATTAATCATGGGTTCTCTTGTGGTTAATTTAATTGAATAGTTTGGATTCAAATTCATACTTGTATGTGATTTGTTATGTCCAAAGAAATCCTTCTTTTCTTTTGAAATTAAGGTCGCTCTTGTTGTTCTTTCGCGAATGACATATTATGGGGGAGAGTTCTTAATTGAACTTGTGCTTAATTTCCAAATCTTAGTGGGGAGTGTAGCTGTGGAATATTATAGGGGTTATCTTGTATCTTTATAGACTCCTTGATGAATGCATTTAGCTTCGGCTATATGATTGCATCTAAATAAGATGACATGTGCTTTCTTTTGGTCAATAAATGTGTCTTTCGGAGATTTCATTAGGATCTCATTTTCGTACCATTGCCAATTTTATTGAAAAAAGGGGGAGAATTAATATGTAGTTCACACTACAAATACATATGGTTTTCGGATCATTATGTAAGGGGGAGTAGTTTCCATGTGAGATGGAGTATTGACTAAGGGGGAGTGATACATATCACCATAGTATTGTTGTCGAAGTTGTGATGCAATTGAACTTTGATACTATATAATGATACTATGACTTTGTATAACAATGATTGAGAACTCTTGTTTTCTCGTTGTTATAGCTACTGATTTTCAACAACGATGATGTTGAACTTACAACCTTTGGGATCATTGGAGTACTTGGAAGTGACGAAGATTTTGAGTAATGTTGAAGATTAGGCATGTGGAATAGGAGCTACAAAAGTTAATTCATTTATTTTTTGTATTCCATATGTATTGATAGTTTTGTCACTAAAATCGAAAAAGGGGGAAATTGTTAGAGCATTATTAGTGATAAAAATTATAAGTCTTGAGTTCTAGTCTACTATAGCTAAGTCTTGGGCTAGGATAGAAAGTGTAGTTGAAATCAAGAACTCCATGGCAATCATCATACAAAATGAAGGACTACTCAAGGAACTGGTGGATCTTCATCGACTAAAACGTATGTGGAGACTTGAACTTATCTATCACTCAAAAGTCTATCTACTCTATATCCTATTCTTGAGACAAAAGTCGTTTTGCTATATAAACTTTGATTATACACATTTGCTATTTCTAGCCGAGTTTATCTCGCCTATCTATTTCTCGAAATATGTGTTGGTAAGCTTTTGCTTTGGCCAAGTTCATCTTTACCTAGTGACGAAAGTCATGATATGTTTCAATCACTTTGAAAATTGCTTTGACGAGAAATGGTTTGTAAATAACAACTATATAACGTCCTCTAAGAATGTTTCAATGATTGGAATAAGAGTTTAGGTTACATAACCAGTGTTGGATATAAGCATTGTGTGGAAACACATATATTTATAAGTCATTTTCCCTTGAACCGAAGTTTGCGAACTTTGTTGATCAAGAGAACCGGAATCAGAGCCGTGAACTAAGTCCGCAAACCCAGTCCGCGTACTGGCGGAAGTTCTCGACCCGAGAAAATTTGCTGGAGTTTGAGAACTCCTTCCGGGAACTTAATTCCGCGAACTAAGTCTGCGAACTTAAGTTGGTTATATCTAAAGACGATTGTTTGTGAACTCATTCATATTAACTAAGGAATGCTAAATGCAAACCGTGGCTATAAAGTTCATGAACCGATTCGAGTGAATCAAATCGTTTTTGCTTCAATTGTGTCTTGTATAGTTACATAAGATTTCCTTGCAATTGAACAACTCTCTAACCAGTTCATTTGAGTCATTTGAATTAGTTATGGTGAAGAAGAACATGGTTGATATGAAAGTGCTCATATGGCTAACCATTTGGTTAACTATCGTTGAACCAACAAATGTTCATGTTTGGGTACGGTTACATAAACCCAAAATAGTACATTTCATTTGTGTGTAACAAGCTAAGTTTTCGATCCAACAGTTGAAAGATATTAGCTTGAATCTAATCAGGTTTTCATCTATGGGTGAATATTGAATGCTTTGTTACCAAGCTAACATTGATTGCAAACCCTGATTTGAAAGACTATATAAGGGAGAACTCTAGCAACCGGGAAACCTAATCCCCACACCTTCCGTGTGATACTAGTTGTATTAGCTAGAGTCGATTCTCCTTTAACCTTAGGTTTCTTCTTGAAAACCAAGTTAACGACTTAAAGACTTCATTGGGATTTTGAAGCCGCATCGATACTACTTTCTCGTAGTTGTGTGATCCGATCTTCTTTGATTCTACATTTTGAGTACAACCGTAATGATTGGCTTGAGATTTATATCTCCGATTGGAAAGATAAAAAAGTAGTCACAAACATCTTCGTCTCATCGTTTGTGATTCCACAATATCTTCTTTCGTCGCGTCGATTAAGATTATTGTGAGGTGATTGATAATACTAGGCTGTTCTTCGGGAATATAAGTCAGGGTTATTAATTGGTTCCTATTCACCTTGATTTATCAAAAGACGGAACAAAACTTGTAGGTATTTCGCGGGAGACAGATTTATCTATTCTGTAGACTTTTACGTGTGATCTTTTGATTTATTTATTAAAGTCTTCGACTTTGGGTCGTAGCAACTCTTAGTTGTGGGTGAGATCAGCTAAGGGAATCAAGTGCGTAGTATCCTGCTGGGATCAGAGACGTAAGGAGCGCAATTGTACCTTGAATCAGTGTGAGATCGATTGGGGTTCAACTACAGTTGATAGGTGTAGAATACACCTAATTTACTATCTAGTAGTTTATGCTTTCTTAGCTATTTTTCTTGTAAATTATGTATTTTACGCTTGTTTTGAGTTTTGTAGCTACTTTGGAGTCACACGGAGGAAAAGAAGAAGAAGTTACTCTATTTTGAGCCAAAAGGGCAAAATTGTCATTTCATGGGCGATCACTATTTGGAACCCAGCGAAGGTTAAGGGTTACTCTCTATTGGAGGATTACTAAAGAAAGGACAGTTCAAGTTAAGGGGTCACAAACCGGGTAGCCCTTATCCAGAAATGTAGTGCTATTATCAGCTGGTAAAATGGATGTATAAACCCAAACCCATAGACCCACATCCACACCCGTACCCGGATCCAGACCCAGCTGTTACAACCCTATCCTAATTGAGAAGATTTATTTCTCAATCATTTGTGTCTGAAATTGAGAGTTGAAAATCCGAGAGAGAAGAAGAGCAGCCATGGCTGCTGCTGTAAAATCGAGAGGTAATCGAGCAGTTCATGAAGAATTACAGTATGGGTGAGAATCGAAATTCATGAAGAACACGAGATGGGTTTGTGGTGGTCTACGATGTTGGAGTTGAAGCTCGAGAGAAATAGATCAAGAAATGTTTAAGAAGATGAATTCGATGTTAGGGTTTGCTATAGTGTGAAGTGTCGACGCTGCTGTTGGTGGAGATGAAGTTCAGGGAGACACAGCAGGGAAATCGAGCTCGTTCTTGAGCTGTTGTTCAACACAGAAAGAGAAGGGGGGTTTGATTGAAGATCGAGATGAGAAATAAAAGGTGAAACTGCTACTGATAGTGCTCTTATTCGAATTGCAGAGAAGAACAGATTGAGAAGAATAGAAAATGGGTTAGTAGTGCTGTCAAGAAATTGCAGATGAGTGATTGAAGTAGTCGATTTGTAAGATGGGTTTCAGGGATCGAAGTTGTTACCATGAAACAATGGATTGCTGCTATCCAGGGAAGAACATGAATCCAGTGTGAAGTGGTGAAGATGAAATTCCGCTTGAGTGGAATGGGTTTCCGAGCCTCTGTTGGTCTTTGGTCAATATGTTTTTGTCTTGGGAAAGTTGAGTTGATTCCAGATGATGGTCTGAGCTTGAGAATTTATTGTGGTTGCAGTGGCTCAGATTGGAATTGCAGGTATACATTAGTCATGGAATGATGGGATATGGTGGAAACTGAGATGGAGGAGCAGCAATGGAAGACGAGGCCGGGGAATTGGTATGAGGCAGCTATGATGTTGTGATGAATGAGCTGATTCAGGTGCTGTGACATGGCTTATGCTGGTGAAGCTCAGGTACTGAGTTGAGTTCGAACCATAAGCAAGGAACTGATGTTGATGCTCTTGCCGGTGTGTGTACCACAGGAGTTATGGGCTGAATAAGGAATTGCGTTGTGTGGTGGTACTCAGGTGGAGCCATAATGCAAAGGTTCTGGTGGAGTGTTGGCACTAGAATGGAATTCTTCCCTTGTGGCTGGTGTTAGATGATGAATGATGCTGCTGCAAGAGTGATATGATGGTTTGAGTGGATGTGTGGGATGAATGAAGTGTATGCTATAGATGTATGCTAGGAATGGCGGAGGTGGGGTGAAGGTTTGAGATGGCGGTGAATGCTAGGCTTGTGTTGGGTGAGAAGGAGAATGAGTGTGTTGAATGATTTGAGCACATTTCTTTGCTAGGGGTTTGGTTCATTATGAAGTATATTGCGGGAACTGATGGTTGAGCACAGGAATGCATTTATTGCGGTGGTGGTGTAAGTTAGCTTGGTGATATTGAGTTGTAGGTGGTCTTTGCACTGAGATGTATTTACAAGCTACGGGTATTACAAGGATTGCAACCGAGATGGGTTGTTTGGTTACAATGGGTACCGACTTGTTCGGTGTGAGAAGAGATGAATGGTCTGTTTTGTTTGTGACTTGGTAGGATTGAATGGAATAGCCCTCATGGTTGAGAAGATTAGGTAAAAGGCGGTGTTGGCGAAATTGCGAGGGTGGCATGCCATCATGGCGGGAGTCAAAGCGAAGCCTTTGCCAAAACCGGTCGGTAGGAGTTAGCTAGCTGACTCGGTTCTGACTCAGTAATTCCCCTTGACCTTTGACTAACAAGTTGACTGACGGTTGACCTTTTTGACCGTTAGTCCTAACGGTGGACTGACGGAATATTCCGTCGAATATTCTCCCGACGACGGTGAACTTTTTCAGGTGACCGGCGGCGACAATTCCGGCCGGATTCCGGCCACAATCCCAGTTTTCCGGCGAGCAAAAATTCCAGAATTTTCTATGGACTTCTCTCATGGGTGTGAAGACTTGGGCTTGGAATTGGATGGAGAATTGGACTCAAATTTGGAAAGAGAAGGTGGAAGAGTTGAGAAAAGCTTGGAATTGGAAATTGAATTGCTAAAGGAAAAGGATTCTACTCCTTAGAAGATTTGGAGAATATTGAAGCCTATAAATAGAGAAGTTTTCTACAACTTCTACACACCTCTCTACACACACATCACTTGTGTTTTTGCTTGCTTTTCTAAGATTTTTCTTTTTAATTATTTGTGTGAACTTGAAAATTCTTCTTTTAATAATTATTATTTGTGTGAATTTCAAAAACATGAGTAGCTAAATTTCTTATTGATTGAGGATGAATTCCTAGTTCTTAACATATGATTTAAGTTTTTGTTTTCAATTCTATCTTGAAGTTTTTCACATAATTATCGTTTGTTTTTACTAATAGGAATGATCTTAAAGACATTCATGATTGATTGATAGATTGTTTGGAGTGCACGCTAAATTGATTTGTTAATTTGATCTAAAGCTAGTGAAAGTTAGGAGATAAGTAATCGTTTCTTGACTCTTTACATAAGTAGCAAACACGAGACCTTGCGGAGGGATTCCGTGGAGCAATTGTGTGTAGAAACAACGTTAGCAAGTAGACCTTGATCTAAGAGTCTAACTACTAATATTAACCTAATAAGTTCATAAATCTTAATGCGTTTATTTAAATTACATCTAGAGTGAGCTACTACTAGGTGGTTTGGTAAATAGAATCCGAGTAGTCGAGAACTTCCGTGTCCGGTGATACAAGGGATTTAGGGGGTTTAGCAGAGCTAGCTGCTTTACCTACGGTTGGTGATAATTTGTGACTAATAACAAGTAGAATAGAACATAACTTGATTCATTGTTTCGTAACGAAGAAGGATTCCTTGGTCTTGTCTCTCTTATTGTTTTCAACTTTCGATTTTAATTGCTTTGTTTATTTTCTTTTGCTTTTTACACCCCCTTTCGTGACAACTTTTACAACTAAGATCTCTTGCTCCTCGTGGGAGCGAACTTGACTTCCATTATATTATTTTTAATTGAGTGGAAACATTAATTAATTTGATTGCACCTACGACACGCATCAAATTTTTGGCGCCGTTCCGGGAGCAACGGGCGATTTTTAGTTGTTTTTATTTTTCTTTTTGCTTTATTCTTGCTTTGTTAGATTCTTTACCGTATCTAACTTAGTTTTTGAGAATCTTGTTTCAGGTGTTATACCTTTGGTGAATGCTTAAAGAGGGTAGACCGAGTCCAATACGTCTTCGATCCGGCACTCAACTAAAGGATTTCATTCGTGCGATTAACACTCCACTTCCTCCTTCTTCATCAAGTGATTCGGACAAAGAGGAAGAAACAATGGCTGATCGTACACTAAAGGACCTAGCTTCTCACAAGCTTGATACACAACAATGGTGTATCCAAACTAATTCAACTCTTCGAGATCAAGCCGGGGTTGATTAGAGAGTTACCAAAGTTCCATGGCATGGTGAATGAGGACCCAAACAAACATCTTATGGACTTCTACACCATAGTTATGGCTATGCTTCCACCGGAGACTAATGCGGATGGAGCAATGTTGAAAGCTTTCCCTGTTTTCTTTGGCGGGCAATGCTAAGGAATGGTTATATTATTTGCCTTAGGAAGTATCACAACATGGAATGGGATGAAGAAACTTTTCCTCGAGAGATATTTTCCGCATCCAAAGCTACTCAAATTCGCAAGGAGATTTGTGGATTGAAACAACAAGTGGGAGAATCATTGTATGAATGTTGGGAGCGATACAAGAGGTTGGTGGCAAGCTGTCCACACCATCAATTTAGTGATGTTATGATACTCCAATACTTCTATGAAGCTCTTCACCCAAGTGATAGGTCTCTTCTTGACGCGCGGGTGGTGGTGCATTAATGAACAAGACTTTGACCGAAGCTTGAGAGTTGATTGAAAGTATGGCGGCAAACTCGCAACAATTCTACACAAGGGATGAACCAATGGTTAGGCGAGTGCATGAAGTTAGTGATTCTTCATCACATCTTGATCAAAGGATGAGTAACATGGAGATAATGATGCAAAGGATGGCCGCGGTAATTATCCGGATGGTGAGACCGAACAAGTAAATGCTTTATATCCAAATCAAAGGCCAAGGTACGATCCATACTCCAATACCTATAATCCCGGTTGGAAGGATCATCCCAACTTTAGTTATGCAAACAAGCAAGCGGCGGCTCCTAATCCATATGAGCAACACGGTGGTTTTCAACAATCACGCTTTCAACCTCAACAACAATTCCAACCACAACAAGTCAAGGAGCGTGATTGTTGAATGATGACAAGCTCAATGCGTTAATGCAAGGTATGCAAGGTCTTACTTCTATGTTCCAACAAAGCCAACAAATCCAACAAAAGACCGATTCGGCCATCAAGGACTTACAAACTCAAATGGGACAATTGGCGACCGATGTGAATTTATTGAAATCTCAAGCATCCACAAAACTTCCTTCACAACCATTTGTGAATCCAAGAGAGAATGTTAATGCGGTTACTTTAAGAAGTGGAAGACAAGTGGAGGGTCCAAGTCATCATGAAGAAGCTATTGAAGAGGTAGTCAAAGACAAGGAGGAAACCGCACCAAAGGAGAACTCCACACCAAACGACCAATCCAAGGAACCGGTGCCTACTTTCACTACTCCACCTCCTTTTCCTAGTCGTTTTGCTAAATCCAAGAAAGAGGCTCAAGACAAGGCACTCATGGATATTTTCAAGAAAATTGAAATCAACATCCCATTCATTGAGGCCATCAAGACAATGCCACGTTATGCGAAGTTCATGAAGGAATTATGCACAAAGAAGGATAGGTTGCTTGATAATGAAATTACTAAAGTTGGTGAGAGTGCGTCGGCTATGCTATTGAAGAAGATGCCTACAAAGTGCACGGATCCCGGTGGTTTCACGGTGCCAATTACTATTGGTAAGCAAAGGTTTGAACATGCTTTACTTGACTTGGGTGCTTCCATTAGTGTGATGTCGGCCGAAATATATGACTCCTTGAATCTTGGACCTTTGAAAGAGACGAGAGTTATTATCCAATTGGCAAACAAGTCTAACATATATCCAAAGGGGCTTGTAGAAGACGTGCTAGTGCAAGTAAATGAGCTTATTTTTCCGGTGGATTTCTTCGTGGTGGATATGGACAACAATGAGAACCGATCATCTACTTCTTTACTTCTTGGGAGGCCATTCATGAAGACCGCAAAGACGAAGATTGATGTTGATAAGGGTACACTCACTATGGAATTCGACAAGGAGATAATACACTTTAATATATTTGAAGCCATGCGCTACCCAAGTGATGTGCATTCCGTTTACTCCATTGATGTGGTTGATTCATTAGCGCAACAAATGGTGGAATTGAACCAAGAGGATGAACTTGATGTGGTGTTGCAAAAGAGCATTGAATTGGATGTCCATGGCTTGTCTAACTTGGATGTTGAAATCTCCAAGGAATTGGTGGAGATGTGTGGTGCTTTGGCGACATTGCAAGAGGCTAAAAAGGGTAATGTTTCTTATATTTCTTTACCCGTGAATGATGAAATACTTGTACCATCTATTGTGAAGGCGCCCAAGCTAGAATTGAAGCCACTTAGGACCATTTGAAGTATGCTTTCTTGGGAGATGGAGATGAGCTTCCGGTGATTATTTCTAAGAACCTCACACCGGTACAAGAAGACCGTTTGCTTAGAGTCTTGAGAGAGCACAAACGGCTATTGGGTGGACAATTGCGGACATCAAGGGCATTAGTCCATCCATGTGCATGCATAGGATTCTAATGGAAGAAAACGTGAAGCCGGTACGTGATGCTCAACGTAGGCTTAATCCTCCCATGATGGAGGTTGTGAATAAAGAGATACTCAAATTGCTAAGTGTGGGGGTAATCTACCCAATTTCCGATAGCAAGTGGGTAAGTCCGGTTCAAGTGGTACCAAAGAAATCCGGAGTCACGGTTGTTCGAAATCAAGACGATGAACTTGTTCCTACAAGAGTTCAAACCGGTTGGAGAGTGTGCATTGACTATAGAAAGCTTAATTCCGCAACCCGAAAGGATCACTTTCCTTTACCTTTCATTGATCAAATGTTGGAGCGGTTAGCGGGGCATTCTTATTATTGCTTCTTGGATGGTTATTCGGGATACAATCAAATTGTTATTGCCGGAGGACCAAGAGAAGACCACTTTCACTTGTCCGTTTGGAACGTTTGCATATAGACGGATGCCGTTCGGCCTTTGCAATGCGCCGGCTACTTTTCAAAGATGCATGGTGAGTATATTCTCGGATTATGTGGAGCGCATCATCGAGGTATTTATGGATGACTTTAGTGTTTATGGCAATTCTTTTGATGGTTGTTTAAATAACCTTGAACTAATTCTTAAACGATGCATAGACACAAACCTTGTCCTTAATTGGGAGAAATGTCACTTTATGGTAAACCACGGTATAGTACTTGGTCACATTGTGTCCTCTCGAGGGCTCGAAGTGGACAAGTCAAAGATAGATTTAATAAGAAACTTACAATATCCCACTTCGGTGAGGGAAATCCGTTCTTTTCTTGGCCATGCAGGTTTCTATAGGCGGTTTATCAAGGATTTCTCCAAAATCTCCATCTTAGATGTGCAAGTTATTACAAAAGGAGGTACCTTTCGACTTCAACAAGGAATGCAAGGATGCTTTTGATAAATTAAAGGATATGTTGACAAGTGCGCCAATTATCAAATCACCGGATTGGAATCTTCCATTTGAATTAATGTGTGATGCTAGTGATTATGCGGTTGGAGCCGTTTTGGGTCAAAGGGTGGACAAGTTGTCCCATGTTATCTATTATGCATCTAGGACCCTTAATGATGACAAATCAATTATTCTACCACGGAAAAGGAGTTATTGGCTATAGTTTTTGCGTTGGAAAAATTTCGCTCATACTTGGTGGGTACAAAGGTAATTGTGTATTCCGATCATGCCGCACTAAGACACTTAATAAAGAAGAAAGAAGCTAAGCCAAGATTAATTCGGTGGATCTTATTGTTACAAGAGTTCGACATAGAAATTCGTGATAAGAGGGGTGTGGAGAATACCGTTGCGGATCATCTTAGTAGACTTGTTATGTCTCAAGAGGAACTTCCATTACATGACCGTTTTAGGACGAACAACTTTTCTCCATGGAAGAATCAACACCTTGGTATGCGGATATAGTGAATTACTTGGTGACAAGGAAAGTACCTAGTACAATGTCTAATTTCCAAAAGATGAAACTTAAGAAGGTAGCTAAGCAATATGTATGGGATGAACCATACTTATGGAAATATGGCGTTGATCAAATAATGCGAAGGTGCGTGCCTAATTCGAATTTCAATCCATTCTCTCCTTTTGCCACACTTTTGCTTGTGGTGGCCACTTTGGTTCAAACGCACCGCTCTCAAAGTTCTCGAGAGTGGATTTTATTGGCCCACCTTGTTTGAAGATTCATATGTTTTTTGTAAATCGTGTGATAGATGTCAACGAGCGGGCAATCTAGGTGCTCGAAATCAAATGCCACTCACACCAATTCTCACCGTTGAGATTTTTGATGTGTGGGGTATTGATTTTATGGGCCCTTTTGTCAATTCGAATGGGAATTTTTATATACTTCTTGCCGTTGATTATGTTTGAAATGGGTGGAAGCTAGAGCCACCAAGACTAATGACTCTCAAGTTGTTTGTGATTTTGTAAGGGAAAACATTTTCAATAGGCATGGTACACCAAGAGTGGTGATAAGCGATGGAGGCTCACATTTCAAGAAGGCTTTCCACGCTCTCCTCAAGAAGTACAACATAACACACAAAATTGGTACGCCTTATCATCCACAAACTAGTGGACAAGCGGAAATTTCAAATCGTGAGATCAAGTCCATTCTTGAGAAAACGGTGAATACCACGAGGAAAGATTGGAGCTTTAAGCTCAACGATGCACTTTGGGCGTATAGGACGGCGTATAAGACACCGATTGGTATGTCTCCATATAGGATGGTTTATGGCAAGGCTTGTCATCTTAGGTTGAACTTGAACACAAGGCTTATTGGGCGATAAAGAAATTCAACATGGAGTATGATGAAGCGGGGAAACAAAGGAAGTTACAACTACATGAGTTAGAGGAGATACGTAATGATGCTTACGAGAGTGCCCGTATTTACAAGGAAAAGACCAAGCTTTTTCATGACAAGATGATTTCTCGTAAAAGTTTCATCGTGGGACAAAAAGTCCTTTTATATCATTCTCGCCTTAAACTATTTCTGGAAAGTTAAGGTCTCGATGGATTGGACCATATGTTGTTACTAATGTTTTTCCTCATGGTGCGATTGAAATTACTAGTCTTAGAGACAATTCGGTTTCCAAAGTCAACGGCCATAGGTTGAAGCCATACTATGAGAACATCGCTTATGTGAATTTGGATGAACTTTCATTTGGAGATGCACTCCCTCACGGAGGAGTAATGTGCCGCAAGAACTAAGTCGGGCCGTCGACTTTAAAACAAGCGCTTAATGGGAGGCAACCCATCGGTTTTGTATTTCTTATCCTTTTGCTTTTTGTTATTTCTTTTTCTTGTTTCTTATCATGTTAAAATTTCCCACCTTGACTTTACTAGGAGGATTCAATTACATTGAGGACAATGTAAGGTTTAAGTGTGGGGAGTGGTTAAGCATGTTTTTAAAACAAAAATTACAAAAAAATTAAAAAATTTAAAAAAAAAAAAAAAAAAAAAAAAGGGTTTTACTTTAAAAACTTCAACTTTTAAAGATTTTAGAGTCACTAGCATACTTCTAGGTATGTTTACATAGAGATTTTGACCGACATAATTGAACTTGGAAATGTTAGAGAACTACATTCGGATTTCTTGTTTGTTAGAGTGTTAAATAATGGATTTAATCATGCCGGTGATGCGAATTTGGTGCGGGGAGAAATGCATTATTAGAGTTCTTTGATCAATCATTAGTGGAGACTACCCGTATTCATATCATGTGAGGCACCGACCAGAAATTTTCCATCTACTAAAGAGCTTCTTTTGAGTGTGTGTCACCGTACGTTAATTCGGGTAGAATGGTGAGCTACCCAACCTCCCACCAATAGAAGCACTACTCTTTGATCTCTTGAGTGCTAATTTTGTCAATCATGAGGGTGGCGTCCATGGATGAAAGCTTCCTTCTTGTAGTTCGATTTGCAGTTAGCACCATTCTCTCTCTCGACAACAACGGATCCATAGAAACACCATCATCATCAACAAGGAGCGACATCAAAATCTACAAGGAAAGTTGGAAAAGTTTAAGGTTTATAAGCAACAAAACGAGAAAAAGAGCAAATTTCAAATACAAGTAAAGCAACATACAAAAGAGCGGATTTTTACATATATGTTGAGGACTTACACTACAATGAGGTAATTTTATATCAAGTATGAAGACTTATTCATGAAAGCGAAGAAAATTAAAAGGTGAGAATTTTTTGAAGTTTATGATTTCAAAGACGATACAAGTTGTGAAGAATCAAGTGGTAAAATACTTCTTCCACGGCCATGGTTTATTTTGTATTTAATTTCTCTTGTTTTAAAAAAAAAAAAAAAAAAAAAAAAAAAAAAAAAAAAAAAAAAGAAAAAAAACAAGAGAAATATTTGTTAATAAGCCGTAGGGGAAGGAAAATTTATAAGGTAGTTTCAAGCGACAAGGATTTTAAGGTAAAAAGAGTTACAAATTGTTAAGGATTTATGAAATTCAAGGGTTTATCATCAATAGTTGAAACCGAAGACGAAGACCAAGAGTCAAAGACGAGGAGCGGAAGGCGTTTCTATTGGATGCCGTGAGAGTGGTGTTATCATAATTGGCGATCGGATGTGAAGGTGAGTAAGTAATCTCATCCTCGATAATAATGGTTGATTTCCTTTCTTAGAGATCGTTAGAAAAATGGTTTTTCAAAATATTAAAAGATGTGGGTTTTTAAAAATATTTCGGAAGTTGTCCTTCCCACCATTCAACGTGTTGCGGGAATTCTCTCTTCATTCCTACTGCACACATGTGAGAACCATAAAAAAGCCGTCTTTTTGAGTGCAATTATCATAAAATCCTTTTTGGTGAGGCGAAGTCGGCGAAATGCTTATTGATCGTTTCTCAAACACGCGTTCTCTCATTATGGTGTGGTTATTTCTCACTCAACATTTAAGAATGAGATTATGTTCTTTGGTATTTCTAACTTCTTATTACTAGCATGCGAAACTCTATGTCCTCATAGCTTTTTGGATGCTTGGGACGCTTGAACGCTTTGAAGTTGTGAGTTTTTAGTTTGATTTGCTCGAGGACTAGCAAAGTCTAAGTGTGGGGAATTTGATAGGTGTAGAATACACCTAATTTACTATCTAGTAGTTTATGCTTTCTTTGCTATTTTTCTTGTAAATTATGTATTTTACGCTTGTTTTGAGTTTTGTAGCTACTTTGGAGTCACACGGAGGAAAAGAAGAAGAAGTTACTCTATTTTGAGCCAAAAAGGGCAAAATTGTCATTTCATGGGCGATCACTATTTGGAACCCAGCGAAGGTTAAGGGTTACTCTCTATTGGAGGATTACTAAAGAAAGGACAGGTTCAAGTTAAGGGCCGCCAAACCTGGGTAGCCCTTATCCGAAAATGTAGTGCTATTATCAATTTTGGTAAAATGGATGTATAAACCCAAACCCATAGACCCACATCCACACCCGTACCTGGATCCAGACCCAGCAGTTACAACCCTATCCTAATTGAGAAGATTTATTTCTCAATCATTTGTGTCTGAAATTGAGAGTTGAAAATCCGAGAGAGAAGAAGAGCAACCATGGCTGCTGCTGTAAAATCGAGAGGTAATCGGTAGTTCATGAAGAATTACGGTATGGGTGAGAATCGAAATTCATGAAGAACACGAGATGGGTTTGTGGTGGTCTCGATGTTGGAGTTGAAGCTCGAGAGAAATAGATCAAGAAATGTTTAAGAAGATGAATTCGATGTTAGGGTTTGCTATAGTGTGAAGTGTCGACGCTGCTGTTGGTGGAGATGAAGTTCAGGGAGACACAGCAGGGAAATCGAGCTCGTTCTTGAGCTGTTGTTCAACACATAAAGAGAAGGGGGTTTGATTGAAGATCGAGATGAGAAATAAAAGGTGAAGCGCTGCGATAGTGCTCTTATTCGAATTGCGAGAGAAGAACAGATCGAGAAGAATAGAAAATGGGTTAGTAGTCTTTGTCAAGAAATTGCGAGATGAGTGATTGAAGTAGTCGATTTGTAAGATGGGTTTCGAGGATCGAAGTTGTTACCATGAAACAATGGATTCTTGCTATCCGGGGAAGAACATGAATCCAGTGTGAAGGTGGTGAAGATGAAATTGTCTTTGCTTGAGTGGAATGGGTTTCTGAGCCTCTGTTGGTCTTTGGTCAATATGTTTTTGTCTTGGGAAAGTTGAGTTGATTCAGGATGATGGTCCGAGCTTGAGAATTTATTGTGGTTGCGGTGGCTCGGTTAGGAATTGCGGGTATACATTAGTCATGGAATGATGGGATATGGTGGAAACCGAGATGGAAGAGCGAGGCAATGGAAGGCCAGGCCGGGAATTGGTATGAGGCAGCTATGATGTTGTGATGAATGAGCTGATTCAGGTGTTGTGACATGGCTTATGCTGGTGAAGCTCAGGTACTGAGTTGAGTTCGAACCATAGCAAGGAACTGATGTTGATGCTCTTCTTGGTGTGTGTACCCAGGAGTTATGAAATTTGAATAAGGAATTGCATTTGTGGTGGTACTCGGTGGAGCCATAATGCAAAGGTTACGGTGGAGTCTTTGGCACTAGAATGGAATTCTTCCCTTGTGGGTGGTGTTAGATGATGAATGATCTTTCTTTGCAAGAGTGATATGATGGTTTGAGTGGATGTGTGGGATGAATGAAGTGTATGCTATAGATGTATGCTAGGAATGGCGGTGGAGTGAAGGTTTGAGATGGCGGTGAATGCTAGGCTTGTGTTGGGATGAGAAGGAGAATGAGTGTGTTGAATGATTTGGGCACATTTCTTGCTAGGGGTTTGGTTCATTATGAAGTATATTGCGGGAACCGATGGTTGAGCTGGGAATGCAGTATTGCGGTGGTGGTGTAAGTTACTTGGTGATATTGAGTTGTAGGTGGTCTTTGCCTGAGATGTATTTACAAGCTACGGGTATTACAAGGATTGCAATTGAGATGGGTTGTTTGGTTACAATGGTCTTTGACTTGTTCGGTGTGAGAAGAGATGAATGGCTTTTTTGCATTTGCTTGACTTGGTAGGATTGAATGGAATAGCCTTCATGGTCGAGAAGATTAGGTAAAAGGCGGGTGTTGGCGAAATTGCAGGTACAACCATCATGGTAGGGAGTGCGGCGACCTTTGCCAAAACCCGGTCGGCGAGGTTAGCTAGCGACTCGGTTCGACTCGATAATTCCCTTGACCTTTGACTAACAAGTTGGTGACGGTTGACCTTTTTGACCGTTAGTCCTAACGGTGGTGACGGAATATTCCGTCGAATATTCTCCGACGACGGTGAACTTTTGGTGGCCGTGGCGACAATTCGGCCGGATTAGGCCACAATCCCGATTTTCCGTGAGCAAAAATTCCAGAATTTTCTATGGACTTCTCTCATGGGTGTGAAGACTTGGGCTTGGAATTGGATGGAGAGGTGGACTCAAATTTGGAAAGAGAAGGTGGAAGAGTTGAGAAAAGCTTGGAATTGGAAATTGAATTGCTAAAGGAAAAGGATTCTACTCCTTAAAAGATTTGGAGAATATTGAAGCCTATAAATAGAGAAGTTTTCTACAACTTCTACACACCTCTACACACACATCACTTGTGTTTTTGCTTGCTTTTCTAAGATTTTTCTTTTTAATTATTTGTGTGAACTTGAAAATTCTTTTTTTTAATAATTATTATTTGTGTGAATTTCAAAAACATGAGTAGCTAAATTTCTTATTGATTGAGGATGAATTCCTAGTTCTTAACATATGATTTAAGTTTTGTTTTCAATTCTATCTTGAAGTTTTTCACATAATTATCGTTTGTTTTTACTAATAGGAATGATCTTAAAGACATTCATGATTGATTGATAGATTGTTTGGAGTGCACGCTAAATTGATTTGTTAATTTGATCTAAAGCTAGTGAAAGTTAGGAGATAAGTAATCGTTTCTTGACTCTTTACATAAGTAGCAAACACGAGACCTTGCGGAGGGATTCCGTGGAGCAATTGTGTGTAAAACAACGTTAGCAAGTAGACCTTGATCTAAGAGTCTAACTACTAATATTAACCTAATAAGTTCATAAATCTTAATGCGTTTATTTAAATTACATCTAGAGTGATCTACTACTAGGTGGTTTGGTAAATAGAATCCGGTAGTCGAGAACTTCCGTGTCAGGTGATACAAGGGATTTAGGGGTTTAGCACTGATCTAGTTTGCTTTACCTACGGTTGGTGATAATTTGTGACTAATAACAAGTAGAAAAGAACATAACTTGATTCATTGTTTAGTAACGAAGAAGGATTCCTTGGTCTTGTCTCTCTTATTGTTTTAAACTTTCGATTTTAATTGCTTTGTTTATTTTTCTTTTGCTTTTTACACCCCCCTTTCGTGACAACTTTTACAACTAAGATCTCTTGCTCCTCGTGGGAACGAACTTGACTTCCATTATATTATTTTTAATTGAGTGGAAACATTAATTAATTTGATTGCACCTACGACACGCATCAACTGTCTAGTCCGAAGTTATTTTGTAGTAGGCTAGTGTATGTAGCGGCTTAATACAGTGTGGTGTTCAATCTGGACTAGGTCCCGTGGTTTTTCTGCATTTGAGGTTTCCTCGTTAACAAAATTCTGGTGTCTGTGTTATTTCTATTATGTATTATATTTTTTTATATAATTGAAATATCACAGGTTGTGCGTTGAATCAATCAATTGGAAATCCGACCTTTAGTTGTTGATTGAAATTGATTGATCCCTGAATATTGGTCTTTGGTACCGTTCAATTGATTTCTCTTGTATTCAATTAGACTCGCAGATTTTTATTTGTTTGAGAAAGAATTGAATCGAGAAAGTGAGATAAAACTCTTTGATATATGTTTTTAAGATTGAGTCTAGTTGATTCTCTTAAAAGTATATTGGAGTTTTTCCATACAGATTGCTAAGAGAAATATTGGGTGTGGTTGTTGTACCCCCGCTTTTTCAAGATCATCATTAATTAAACCATCATTAACACTTATTCCTGTAAACGCTTGTTGAGTAGAATTTGAACCATTCATTGTACCAGCTGAAAAACTTACTTCATTATCAGTATTTGCATAATGTGCTTGAGAAGAAGTAATATTTGAATTGCCAGTTGATGGTGGATGATATATAAAGAAGCACCTTTTTGCTAAATGACCCTTTTTCTTGCATATCTGACAAAATATCTTCGAATACTCTATATAAGGCCTCCCATTAGAACTTGGAGTAGAACCAATTGACCCATTTGAGCTAGTACCATGCTGATATTGACTATTTCTATAATTGCCACCATTTCCATTCTATCACCATTTCTCATGTTATTGGTATAGCCATTTGAAATTTTGTAACATTTCTTGCATATAAAGCAGTTGTATTTTGTTCATGATATATGTTGTTATGATGTTGTTGTCTTTCAGCCAGAAATTGTTCATTTGAAAGTAACTTTGCTTTTAATTCACTAAAATTATATGGTTTTTCCCTATTTTGTGAGGAAATGACAAAAATATTTTAGTCACTGTTTAACCCACTCATAACAAACATCATGAAATCTGCATCACTTACTTTTTCTCCAATTGTTGCTAAAGAATCATCTATGTTTTTTATCTTTTGAAGATATACCACAATTGACTGATTTGCCTTTTTGATACCATGTAATTGAGTTTTTAACATATTTTTCCTAGCAAGATATTGATTTCTAAAATTTGTTTCAAGATAATCCAAATTTCTTTTGACGTAGCAAGACCAAAAACATCACCATTCACAGTTGCAGTAAGACTATTTGAGACAAATCTATCTAATTTTCTCCAAGAAATCCATTCAGGATTTACGTCTCAACCCCATCAACAATTATCTTTGGTGGTGGTTCTACCAATTCACCATCTACATACCCAATAAGATCAGTAGAAACCAAAACTCCTTCAAATTTGTTAGAGCATAGCTCGGTTGAACCCACCAAGTATTGTGCACACCAAAGATTATGAACCCCAAATCAGAAATCTTCAATATCTTCTTTGTCTTCAAATCTTCTTAGATCTTCAATAAACACCTGCATACAACAATTTGAATCTCTTGTGATGAATCACGCACATAACGGAGTCTATTAACAATGGATTATCACAAGATCGTCTTTAGAACTAACAACATGTCTAAAGATCCATGTCGAAACTTCGATCTAGTTTGAGTGAATCTTATATCATAAGAGAAGATTCTCACGCATAAACAAACTAGGTGCAATCAAAGTTCAACCACCGTTAGTCCATCAAATCAATCGAAAATAAAAGATAAACTGCAATTATTTAGTTTCCCACTAATGGTACTAATAGAGCTTCTCAATCCCAAAGAAGACTTTAAACTGAGCGGTCGTAAGAGATTTTTCCTAATTAGGTTACTCTCCTCTCTGAATACGCGGCTACACCAGTAACAACACAACCGAGGAAGTTTGTTGTCACGAAGGATTAGTTCGCCAGAAATGCAAACTTCAAGTATTTATAGATAAGGAAGTTTGGACATCAAGGAATTCCTAGAAATGCTCTGTCCAAAATATTGACCGAAAATCTCTTTGGAAAATCTTCAACTAGTAAATGCACATTACTAATTCTTATTTTCCTAAAATAAAATTAAAAACCTTAAATAAAAGGTTCTTAACTTATTTATTTTTCGATCCGAGATGTTCTTCCTTTAGCTATTAAGGAATAAGTTTGAACAATAAAAGATAAACAATTGAAAACCGAAAATATTCTCAAGATATTTGGCAAATGAATAACTTTATATCTTAGTTCGGATGATCCAGAATTTGGCAAAGCGATTCAAAATAAACAATTGACATCACAAACTGATATGGAAGATGAACTAACTTTTAGTGCAATACAAACAGAAATGCCTCAAATCAGGTACTTTTATATCAACCCAAAACTCTAAATTAGGTTTTAACAACATGCATTCGCTCAAAAATTAATTTTTTGAAATGAAAGTTTTCTGGGTTTACCAGAATCGGTTTACTATAATGTACTTGTGGGACGATTGCTCCAGGAAACGGTCGTTATTCATGCCCAGAACGATCAATTGTTCTGTATTTGTTTTATAGTCGAAGAACAAAAAAGATTAACCAAAATCGGTCGATGATCATGCCCACGTGGACCGAATCCTCTGTGGAAGAAATAATTATTTTCTGTTGGTTATTTTGATAGAATCGGATTAATGTTCACATAAACCAATTATATAACATGTGAACTCTGAATTGTTAAGCCCATAATCGGTATATGTAAATGCCCACATATAAACCAATTCTTAGTGGAGGAAATGCCCAACTTTTATGTATAATAACTTTATTATAAAAACGGTTTTTAAGAGTACTTATATATGTTAAAACACTGCTTGGTCGAACTCGCAAGTTTTAAACCCTGAAAAAAAAACTATATCTTGATTTCCATTCTACTAAAGTCAAGTCTCGGACTAGGATTTGAGTATGGTAGTTGAGTATCAGACACCACTGAATAACCTCGAAGATTGAAGATGGAAGAACAAATGGATATATTTATGAGAACTTCATCGACAAGATGTATGTGAACACTAGCATATCCTATTTACTCACGACATTTACCATTCTATCTTATAAGACTATATCGTATGATTTTAGTAGATTAAATATTGCAAAATAGAAATTTCGAGTTCAAGCTTGTCTTGATAAATCTCTCGAAATATGATTCAAGAAATGGATGTTCTTAGATCCTTAAAAATCTTGGTTAAGAGAAATTCATTGTTCATGAACTATCTTTGTTTCATGTTGATCATTTGGAAATTTCCCAAGAAACACTACATATTGTTTATGGCTAATGAGAATGTTTCAAATTTATTAAGAGAGTTCTTGATCGAATTTTATAGTGGTAAGAAGAGTTGTCGTTCACTCGAACTTGTTGAAGTTGATTTTAAGATTTAATAAAGAAAATAATAAAAATAGATAAAATATACAATTTATGTCACAAGATGAAGAGAGTTACTGGGACTCGGGATTCCACCAATTCTCACATTCATGCGGTTCATCTATTAATTCCGGACAATTAAAGCTCATAAAATAACAAACATCGACTCTAATTCTTTGCCAATGTAGATTTTATAAAGAATTATATGTAATTCACAAGCATGACGCATCTAAAGTACCTAAGACTAAGCATGCGACATCTAACGAATTCACAAATAATCAAGAAAAATCATAAATCAATTATAATAGTGCAAATAGTCATAAATGAATTAAATATAATTACCACATGGGTGCAAAACAGCTTCCTCCGTTGTCTGTGATGGGGTCTAGCTCATCATGTTGGAAACACGCTCAAAAATTATTTTTATTGCTCAAAGTGTTTATAAATGATGAAAATGAGAGATATCAAATAAACCAGGAATTTGCAACGCATGAGAAGCGTTACAAACCACCATTTACGATTGTACGATAAATGGTAAATGTCATCTTTATCTTGTTGCTTTAAGACTGCCTCTGAACTACGACCCTCATATGTGAGTCGTTATCACTGTAGCAGGAACGACTGTTGCATGTGGGTCTTATGTTCTTCGTGTTCTTCCCATGCAGCAGCATAAGAGTTTTATCTGCAACTCGATTCTCGCCTCTGTTCTCATCCCTACTCTCCCCATCCCCCTCTATATGTTCCGAAAAGCCTTTTTATACTCAACAGGTGAAAAAATCTTCACAATAACTTCGAAATATTCTGCCATTACTTCTCGGGTTTTGTCGGGGAACAATTACCTTTTCTTTCTCTGTTTTTGCTTCTCACGGATCTTTTTTGAGGGTTCCTCACTCCAACACGTTCTTTGTAATGATCCCGAGATCGAGTGAATCACTCTGTGACACATGCCAGTTTCCAAAGATAACAAAATATTTCGATAATATTTCCCGTAAAAGAGCTTTCCCTGTTTTCTCCAAGCTTGACGTAGCCACCTATTTTTTTCCGAATCTGGAGTGATTACCAACCCTGTTTAGTAGAAACAGGGTATATCCAATCCAAAGAATCCATTGAATCCGGCCAAAGCTCCAGCAAAATGTTGCCTGAAATACCCGTGAAAAGTTCACACCTCTGTTTCCTTCTAACTCGAGTTCTAGCCAAATTCAATCGACAAAATCACTCCTACTATCCCTGTTATGCTCTAACAGATGGTTTCCATCAGTTTCAGCCATTGAGTCTCCTCGGAAGAGCACCAAAACTCGAACCCTAATTCTGCCATTTGAGAACTAAGTTTTCCTGCCAAAATCAAAATTTGAATTCTTGAAGATGAGCGCCCCATATCCTGATGTTGGGGTGCCGATAGTGATTTGGGTGCCCCTTAGTAATTTGTTACCCCTTATCCAAAATGGAGGTCCGTATAGTAATTTTCTCCCACGAGCGCAAAAACCACTTTTTTAGCCAAATTCGCCGCAAAATCTTATTTCTCCAAAAATACCTACACAGACATAAAATAACCAAATAAGTACAAGATCGAGCACTAACAATATACATAATTGAGATCCAAATAGACACATAAATGTGTCTATCAAATACCCCCAAACTTATTATTTGCTAGTCCCGAGAAAATAAAATCCTAACTCACTGTCGCAGGCATCGTCGATTACATTTAGCGTATGCAATAAGCCTTTAAACCCCTAGGTGTCCCTATTGGCTGAGTTATAGTCTCGGAGGGCTTACCAGAGATATACCCACAAAATCTTTACACTCCAAACCCTAGCTATCTACGCAGAACCTTGGAAGGCACTAAAGAATCTCCTTGGTTGGCATACTTACTGACTACAGGAGGAAGTACCCTGATGCGAAATTCCAATTGATGTACACGAGTTTGCACTCAAGCATACTAAAATTCATATAAAGTGATGAGCTCTACTCGGATAGTTTTCGGAGATCATAAACCAGAGTCAACCAATCACATGGAAAGATTAAGAAGATGGATGTAGAGAAAAACATAGATGTTGACTAAGGTGAACCAAATGGACTGAGATACCGGTCTGACTAATATCAACACAACTGGCATATACAAGGGAACCAGTGGTCGATAATCCTAACTCTAGGTCAACTCAGCTGGCATATACAAGGGTATCAGTGGTTGACTTTATTGAATTTATTCTGATTGGTCTAATGGTCTGGTCTCAATTTTTTTTCTCAGCCATTCTATTTCACCCTATCAATGGTAAAAAAAAAAAAAAAAAAATAGTGATCAGGATTCTTTCGATGTTTCCATCACGAGGATATGGCGAGACTACCATGTTTTCTTTTCTAACACCGAGCTCTCCGTGCTTTTATGAATAGACTCTTCTAGATGTTCCCATCTAATCAGATTGCTTCAACTCCTACAACCAAGATGTTCCCATCCACTTAGATTAGTTAGTGCCAACCTTAATAAGCATAAATTTCTAGTCTCTAGAGTTTATTTATTGCAACTAAAAAGTTTCTCCAATACCCCCAAAACTTAAATCTAACATTGTCCTCAATGTTCTAAAGATGGAATTAAAAACATGAACAAGGAGAAACTTTTTACCATTTGAAGCAAAAGAGATAAGGAAAGATATTACCGTGTCGCATGAATATTGGGTTACCTCTCCCAAGAAGTGCTAAGTTTAAAGTCTTCATCCGGACAATGGAAGAGATTAGTCACCTCGAAGAATCATATAGCGGAAGAAAGGAATAGCTGCGGGTCATCGGGATCAAAAAGTGCTAACCACAAGAAGAGGAAACGCCACGGAACCAGGAAGATATCCAACACACCCTTATATATTGTTTTGTTTAAGACAACTACATCTAGTTGTGGTTCGGGTTTAGGCTCTATAAAAGGGTCTAAATAAAATGTTTTCATGGGCTGGACTTCCTCAAAAGAAGGATTCTTAAGATCAGGTTGTAGAGTCCGGAAATACTCAATTAAGAACTTAGAAGCACATAACAATAACCCGAATAGCTGGGGATCCTCTAAGTCAATCGGACTTGACTCACACAATTGACCACAGTAGTGGTCATTCTTAATCAAATGTGTCGACCCTAATCTCCTAAAGTAATTATGTTTAGTCTTAAAACTTAATATTTGACACATCTGAAACTTATACGTTCCCACAATTGGAAAGAATGTTTTTGGTGGGAAAACAAAGTCAATCGTGATATCATAGCCTGGGTTAACCACATCAACCATAGGATGGGTTTCTAACAACTGAACTTCTTTATGGACATAACTAGGTTCAAGAAAAAGTGTATGAAGATAATCTTTTAAAATGGTTGAGGCACATATGTCAAGTCCCAAGTTAGGGAACTTTCTAAGAGTTAAGGCACATGGAGAATGATAATCACCCCCAAACTTAGAGTTTTTCGGTGTCTCTAAAAAGACTAGTCACAACTTCCCTAATTTCAAGGTCATCGATTCCACGAAAATGGTCAATTGATTCTTCTAAGTCGGTACATCCTCACTCATCTCTACGGGTTCATTTTTTTTTTCTAAGTCTATTGTTTCTAAATCGCTAGACTCAAAATATACTTGTTCCTCTAAACCATCATTAGCTTCGTAATCAAAAGGAAATACTACATCGTCTAAAACGGGGGTACCTCTAGTCAAATCCTCATCCTGTTGAATAGGTGAATAATTATTAAAATTATTTGGATTTGAACTAGAAATATTATCATTAAGCTCAATTGGAGTAACAAATTCATGATCACTATGCCTACTGATTTCAAATTCTTCATCAACACTATCCTCATCATAAACATCATTATAATAATATGAAAATGGTTGAACCTCATCTAGACAAGTAGTGTTACCAATTATGTCCTCGTCATCTTGATTATGTAAATAACTATCCTCATTTTCAGGGGTACTATTGGAAACACTAAGATTATCTTGAGAAGTTCCGTTCTGGGCCTCTAACAAAAGCTTTCGAATCGAATCATATGACCTTATTATGGTATCGTGACTCGACTCACATGACTTCCTTATTGTATCGTGACTCGACTCACATGACTTCCTTATTGAATCTAGGAAAGAAATTCCACTCGTTGCATTGCTTTCGTCCATAACTAAGTTATTCATTTCTGCGAACTTACGTGTCGACTCAACTAACTTACGTGTTGACTCTAGTAGAGAGGAATTTTGCTCGTACGACCGGTTGGCGTGTGGATAGTAATTGGGATCACCATGGTATGGGCCATAACCTTCAAAAGTTTGGCGTTCCCAACCACTATTCACACTATGGTCATAAAAAGAGTGATGTCCATATTGTTCAGTTGGATATTCATATTCATTAATGTGATGGCTATTGTAATACCAGTTTGACATCCTAACCACAAGGGAATTCTACACAAACACAAACAAGGTGACTACGACCACAACAAACCTACGATTTCTAGCAAACAAAAAGCATGATGGCTCCACTTAGATTGTTTCTAGACCAGCTTCTAATCCTTCGAAAGGGAATTCGTTACAATTTAAGCAAACCCCTCGGAATCAATCCGAGTTTAAGGAAGTTGAATAGGCGAGGGAAGGCTGCGTGGAGCTTTGATACCCAAGGCCTCACCGCATTACAAGGCGGCATAGTCACGCATTCAACTCACGAAACCATCATGAACTTCGAAGTATGCTTAAAGAGTAACCAATATTTTGAATGACTTTCCTATTAAGCTCGTTACCCTATCGGTCTCGTTCTAGTCAGTATTTTAAGCTTAGGTTCGCGTTTGGTATCGTTTTCCTAAGGCGGACAAGAAGAGAACGGTGATGAAATCCGAACCCTTATCTTGTATGGCCAGTCCTTGACCTTTATTAGGAAATTAAAACAGCCATATTCAAGACCTCAACATATATGCATACAAAATCATCCGATAAAACCCGACGGGGGTTTTGCGGGTGTTTAGAATTCTTACCTCCGTTCCGGGCAGGGGATGAACGTTGAAGTCGACTCGGGCCACCGACTCACATGTCGGTGTACGAACCAGTAGAGACAGTATGTCATGTTGTCGTCCTTCCCTGTGCGGTTTATATTTAAGTGACCCTTTCTTAGGGTTTTAAAAATAATAATGTCCAAAAGTCCAAAAAGAATGTCCAAAAATAAAAGATTGCAAAAATATAGCCTTAATTACAGTTTCTAAAAAAATAAAGAAAATAAAAAAAAAATCTAATAAAAATAAATTAACTATATACAAAAATATTCTTCTTTACTCCTTTGGATTTTTTTTTCCGTCTTTGGCTTAAAACTTTACTTTTCAACACTTCTTCTCTTTTCTTTAGCGCAACTCCAAGTCGAAAGCAAACAGAAATACCAAAACGCATAAAAAAGAAAAAAAATAATAAAAATAAAAATAAAACCTAAAAACAAATCTGTACACAAGTCCGCATTGGCGCCGCCAAAAATTGATCGAATTTTATAGTGGTAAGAAGAGTTGTCATTCACTCGGACTTGTTGAAGTTGATTTTAAGATTTAATAAAGAAAAATAATAAAAATAGAGAAAATATACAATTTATGTCATAAGATGAAGAGAGTTACTGGGACTCGGGATTCCACCAATTCTCACATTCATGCGGTTCATCTATTAATTCCGGACAATTAAAGCTCATAAAATAACAAACATCGACTCTAATTCTTTGCCAAGGTAGATTTTATAAAGAATTATATGTAATTCACAAGCATGACGCATCTAAAGTACCTAAGACTAAGCATGCGACATCTAACGAATTCACAAATAATCAAGAAAAATCATAAATCAATTATAATAGTGCAAATAGTCATAAAGGAATTAAATATAATTACCACATGGGTGCAAAACAGCTTCCTCCGTTGTCTCAGTGATGGGGGTCTAGCTCATCATGTTGGAAACACGCTCAAAAATTATTTTTATTGCTCAAAGTGTTTACAAATGATGAAAAAGAGAGATATCAAATAAACCAGGAATTTGCAACGCATAAGAAGCGTTACAAACCACTGTTACAGTGTACGATAAATGGTAAATGTTTACTGTTGCTTTAAGACTGTCTCTGAACTACGACCCTCATATGTGAGTCGTTATCACTGTAGCAGGAACGACTGTTGCATGTGGGTCTTATGTTCTTCGTGTTCTTCCCATGCAGCAACGAATGAAGAGTTTTCTACCAACTTCGATTCTCGCCTCTGTTCTCGTCCCTACTCTCCTCATACCCCTCTATATGTTCCGAAAAGCCTTTTTATACTCAACAGGTGAAAAAATCTTCACAATAACTTCGAAATATTCTGCCATTACTTCTTGGGTTTTGCGGGGAACAATTACCTTTTCTTTCTCTGTTTTTTCTTCTCATGGATCTTTTTTTGAGGGTTCCTCACTCCAACACGTTGTTGTAATGATCCCAGATCGAGTGAATCCTCTGCAGACACATGCCAGTTTCCAAAGATAACAAAATATTCGATAATATTTCTGAGTACAAGAGCTTTCCTGTTTTCTCCAAGCAGCGTAGCCACCTATTTTTCGAATGCGGGTGATTTTGACCCTGTTTATTCGAAACAGGGTATATCCAATCGAAAGAATCCATTGAATCCGGCCCAAAGCTCCGCAAAATGTTGCACTGAAATACCCGTGAAAAGTTCACACCTCATTTCCTTATAACTCGAGTTTCTAGCCAAATTCAATCGACAAAATCACTCCTACTATCACTGTTGCTCTAACGGATGGTTTCCACTCGATTTCGACCATTGAGTCTCCTCGGAAGAGCACCAAAACTCGAACCCTAATTGCCATTTGAGAACTAAGTTTTCTGCCAAAATCAAATTTTGAATTCTTGAAGATGAAACGCCCCTTATCCACGATCTTTGGGTGGAGATAGTGATTTGGGTGCCCCTTAGTAATTTGGTTACCCCTTATCCAAAATGGAGGTCAGGTATAGTAATTTTCTCCCACGAGCGCAAAAACCACTTTTCTAGCCAAATTCGCATGAAAAGCTTATTTCTCCAAAAACACCTACAAAGACATAAAATAACCAAATAAGTACAAGATCGAAAGACTAACAATATACATAATTGAGATCCAAATAGACACATAAATGCGTCTATCAGTTCTCAGAACGGTCTGGTACAAGGTATGCATACCCAATATGAATATCGAGCTAATCGGAATTCCGCGAATCGGAGAGGTACACATACCCCTTGGATTTGAGTTGAAATGGGGGAAGGTACGCGTACCCCTTGAATTTGAATTTCAAGAATCGGGAGAGGTATGTATACCTGAAACGCTATCTACACAGTTTTCATATAACAGAAGGTCATAAACTATTTCACAACTATGTTCACCTTTGCTACAACTCTCATAGACACTTCTAAGAAAACTTTATTTACAAAACATTTTAAGCTTGTGGATAATGGTTTAAGTCTCGATTGTTATTGATTAGCCACTATTTGTTGATTTATCCAACACAATTTGTTTAGCTCTGCCTTGCTCTTCATTGGCACTCACATTTTAATAAGATAGGTACGTTCCGTAGCTTTCCATAGTTGTTGAAACTATTGGGATCGTGGTTGGCTCAACTTGTGAAGTTATATTTGGCAACTCCCAACGTATTTCAGGCATATTTGATGAACATGATGAAGAACTTCCATCAGTGGGGTAAGTCATAAAGCGTGGTTCTTCTAGAGGCGGCTGGATAGGAATGATTAACTTATCACGACCTACATGAGCTAACCACGGGAAATTAAACCTCCAAATGTGCATGTTGTGAACACTAATTGTCGGCTTCACAATTCTATGTTACTATTTGAGATATTGTGCTTCATTAATATTTGTTTGAACGTTTAATTCAGAATCCTTCCATGGTGTTGGTAGCAACGTATCGTAATCTAATGCAGACATTAGCATATGTTTTGTGGAGTTAATCCATGTTAGAGCATAGCTCTAATGAACCCACAAAGCGTTGGTATGTCAAGTTTGGTTATCATATTTTAGTGAATCAAAACTCAATTAAAGAGTCGCTTGATTATATACTATAGACAACTTCGTATAGGTTTGGCTAGAAATATTAGGATTATGAGACATACAAGTATTACTCGAATACTTGAAGAATGTGAAGCAGTAACAAGCTACATCGACGACATCATCCTTCCTATTGAGGTTAGTAATATTGTGCCTTAAACTGTTTCATTCCTAACGTATCTTTCAAGTAGTGCTATATTGAAAACATAACTGCGAAGCTATGAATGATTATACTCTAGTAGACATAGTGTTAAGGAATTAGAATACGAAGTATAACGCTTATCTTTTAAACTTCGTATATAAGACATCGACATAATCGTATGAATGCTATTATGATTATGTGTATGGGTAAATGTGAAGATTTCATCCTAGGAAAAAATGTTTACATTTGTTTAAAGGAAGTACATTCATGAACTTGAATCTAAATGGAAATCGCTAGGCTTATTGGTATTGTTATTCATTGCATATCTTTGGATTACCAATATGTGCGAGTTAGTAGAACCGATCATAACTTTTTATATATCTTGGTAAAACTAGTCGCAATGCCTGACTTATGTATTGGTATGACTTTTGAAAATGCGAGGTACCCAAATATACCTCAAGCTAAAACTTTTCCTACTATAAGTCCTTTCTCCGAAATTGATTGTCTATGGATTGAGTCGAGACAATGCAACTAATCGGTTCACACTTCGTGTGATCGTCTATGGATACAAGATCGAGATAATACAACATCGAAGTATGTTTACTTGATAAAAAGGTTCGGACATAACCAAACACAATAGGATTGCTTATCAAGTAAATAGGAATAAACGTTTGTGTAATTACTTTAATTATAATAAAACAATTATAATGCGGAAAATAAAAGTAAATGACACAACAAGATTTTGTTAACGAGGAAACGAAATGCATAAAAACCCCGGGACCTTGTCCAATTGAATACTCTCGAGTTAAGCCGCTACACAAAATTACACCAACTTCGTAAAGTTGAGACCAAGCAACTAAACCTATAGTTCACCTAGTTCCATTTATATTCCTACGCCTCCAACTTATGAATAAGTCACGTACTCAGAACAATTCATTTGGTTCGTATTCCAAACAGTAAAGGAATAACAAATCTGTTTGGTATCAACTCTTTTCAACCAAGTGATGTGAGTTCGACAAAGGCTCTTCTGTTTATCTCAATAAACTTCTTCGTCAGGTTCTTAGATCTATCTTATTCTCAACTACCGAAGTAATTGTTCATATTTTGCAATCAATACTTTTAATCACAAATAATTGTATTGATGCCGATCTACACAACTAATCAATCCAATCTACCACAAAGATAAACCGATTATAGTTGGATCCTCTTATACGGAAACAAGTATTGTGCACACCAAAGATTATGAACAAATCAAATCTTCAATATCTTTTTTTGTCTTCAAATCTTCTTAGATCTTCAATAAACACCTGCACACAACAACTTGAATCTCTTGTGATCAATCACGCACAGAACAGAATCTGTTAACAATGGATTATCACAAGATCGTCTTTAAAACTAACAACAGTCTAAAGATTCCTGTCGAAACTTCGATCTAGTTTGAGTGAATCTTATATCAGAATAGAAGATTCTCAAGCATAAACAAACTAGGTGCAATCAAAGTTCCACCACCGTTAGTCAATCAAATCAATCGACAACACAAGATAAACCGTAATTATCTAGTTTCCCACCAACGGTACACGTAGAGAAACTCAATCCCTAAGAAGAATTTAAACTGAGCGGTCGTAAGAGATTTCGCCTAATTAGGTTACTCTCCTCTCCAAATAGGCGGCTACACTAGTAACAACACAACCGAGGAAGTTTGCTATCATGAAGGATTAGTTTGCTAGAAATGCAAACTTCAAGTATTTATAGACAAGGAAGTTTGGACACCAAGGAATTTCCAAAACCGAAAATATTCTCAAAGATATTCAATATATTCCAAATTAGGTTTCCATAATTCCTGGAAATGCTCTGTCCAAAATATTGAACGAAAATCTCTTTGTAAAATCTTTAACTAGTAAATGCACATTACTAATTCTTATTTTCCTAAACTAAAGTTAAGACCTTAATTAAAAGATTCTTTACTTATTTATGTTTCGATCCTGGGATTTTCTTCGTGCTTTATTAAAGGAATAACTTTGAACAATTAAAGATAAACATTCTTGCATGTGTTCAAAGTGTGTCGACATCCTTACTTTGTAAGTCCTCTTTCATACTTAACCTTGAAACAAATTTGCCACACTTACAAACAAGTTTCTGACTTTCAAGAACTATGTGATTGATCAAGAAACACTCAATCACAAATCATGGGTTTAACGGTTCTACCAAAACAAGTTTCGGTTCTACCTCCATGTGAGTATTGAGCATAGTCACACTAGCTTTCCAAAATTCGGTTGACTAGGTACTAGGATCGGTTCCCCACATATATATGGTATCTAACTTATATGTGTTGTACATGTCCATAGGATCGGTTCCCCTTTGCCTAAAAACGTGTTGCACATGTCCATAGGACCGGTTCCCCTTTCTGCTACAAACTTGCTGCACCTCATGCAAGGATCGATTCCCCCTTGTGATATGTTTCACCTCTTCATAGGATCGGTTCCCCTTTACCCAGGGTTGGTCATACATAAATCACAAACTCGATCATACCATCTCAGGTGATTACTTAAGATTGGTTTCACTAATAAAAGTCATACCAATACATAAGTCAGGCCCTTGTGAATAGTTTTACCAAGAACACAAACAAGTCATGAGCGGTTATACTAAATCACACATATTGGTTGTTCACAAGATATGCAATGAATAACAATACCAATAACGCCTGGCGATTTCCTTTTCGATTCATAAACAAGTTTATGAACTTACTTCCTTAAAGCAAATGTAAAACATTGTTTCCTAGGATGAAATCCTCACCTCATACCCATACATAATCACAATAGCATTTAAACGATTATGTCGATGTCTTATCTACAAAGTTTAATAGTTAAGCAATAAACCTCGTATTGTAATCCTTAATATTATGTCTATCTAGAGTGTTCATGCTTCACAGTTCTATTTTCAATATGCACGACTTGAAAGATATGTTAGGGAATGAAACAGTTCAAGTCAAATATCACTAACCTCAAGTGGAAGGATGATGTTGTCGTTGTATAGCTTCTTACTTCTTCACTTCTTCAAGTCTTCGCAATACTTGTAATGTCTCATATCCTAACACTTTCAAGCTAACCTATACGAAGTTGACTCTAGTACATAATCAAGCGACTCTTAAAATGAGTTTTGATTCACTAAAATATGACAACCAAACTTGACATACCAACGCTTGGTGGGTTCAACTGAGCTATGCTCTAACACTTTTATTAGTGTAACCGATCCTAAGTAATGACCTAAGATGGTATGATCGATATTTGTAATTGGTGTAACCGATCCTGGTAATTGGTATGACCAATCACAAAAGAGTTGTGTTATCGATCCTTGTAATTGACGCAACCGGTCCTGGTAATTGGTGTAACCGATCCTAGTGACTAGTGTAACCGATCACAAGTAATACCATGAGAATATGGTAACCGGTCCTGGTAATTGATGTAACTGATCCTAGTAACTGATGTAACCGGTCCCAGTAACCATATTAAGGTAGAACCGATCCTTTTGTTTGGTAGAACCGTAAACCCATGATTAGTGTATTGATATTTGATCAATCACATAGTTGTTCTTGGAATACAGATGAACCAATTCTAAACTTGTTTGGAAGTGTGGTATAATCGGTTCCAAGATTGTAAATATAAAAAATGATTTACAAAGAAAAATATGTCGACATACTTTGAACATGTTCAGTAACTCTTATCTTTTATTGTTCAAAGATATTCCTTAGTAACTCAAGGAGATCCAGGACCGAAATAAATTAAGAATCATTTAATTAAGGTTGTTAATATTATATACTTTTAATTACCAACAATTAAATGCATATTTATGGAAAATAAAAATTGGTAATGCGCATTTACTAATTGGAGATTTTCTAGTAAGATTTCGATAATATTGGAAAAAGCATTTCCAGGAATTATGAAAACCGATTTGGGGATTTATTGCATATCTTAAGAATATTTCAGTTTTGGAAATTCCTTGGTGTCCAAAAATCCTTGGTCTATAAATATCCAAGTTTGCATTTCGATCAAACTATCCTAAGAGCCAGCAAAATTACCTTGTTGTTGTTACTGTGGAGCCGTCTATTCGGAGAGAAAAGTACCCTAATTAGGCGAAATCTCTTACGACCGCTCGTTTAAAGAATTCTTTGGGATCTATTGATGGTGGATTTTAGTTTAGGGCTAAATTATAAAACCAAATTTATGCGCTGACATCCTGCAAAGGATAAAGCCTCTGATAAGTGATGAATACTTCTTCACTTTACTAATTCACCTAGAATGGAGCATGTGGCAACAATCCCAATATTCTATGAATTAAATACACAAAATTCATCCAGGTTGGAGCATGTAGCAACAATCCCATATATCCTGTAAATTTATAGCATTATTAATTAATGCATGACTAGCCTTGTATTTCCTGTGTTGTTCCCCATGAGAATTCTCATTATTAGTGCGGCATGTTATCGGCCGAGTGTTGCTCTCAGCAGAGTAACACGAACCTCCAAGTGTTAATAGTGAGGCATGCACGAAATACACGTACATGCTACATGTCTCGGTGTGTTATACTAGCCCGATTGAGCATACATCTCTCGGTGTGTTATACTAGCCCGATTAAGCATACATCTCTCGGTGTGTTATACTAGCCCGATTGAGCATATTTGAACCTAGACTGTCCGTATCACACTCAGAAACAATCACGACCACGCAAGTCGGCTGCATGATTTAACCATCCTAGACGATCCTCAGCAGGAGCAGGCTATCACCGCAATGACCACCAACGGGCCCGTTTATGCTCCGGCCGGTCAGGTGCACATCACGCCCTTCAGATAGCCACCAAACACCGCCCGAGTTGGATGACCAAGTGGGTAGAGGAACTAAAAAGAAGTCGCGGCGACAAAAAACCAGCCAAGGCGGACTTAAACATGTCACGGTCGTCCCAACTTCACCGAGCGCGGTTGGACGGGGCGAGGGATTATTCCAAAGCCGGTCGGACATCCGCCGGGTACACACCGGCGGGTCCCCTTCACTCCGTGTAGCCGACTTTTCCCTGACCTAGCCACATTGCAAAATATGCTTGTCCGAAGTTGGGTCAGTTTGAAGAATCAAGGGTCGTAGGAAAAGTCCACTAGAGACTTAAATCGATCACGACCATCCAACTTCACCGGCATGGTTGGATGGCTTAGATCAAGGCTGGGTTGGTCGGACATATACCACCACACTCGCTCTTGGGCCAACAAGGGTCCCACAGTGGCCGACCTCCCTGATGAGGAGTGTAGCTCATAGTTTTTACCCGAACATGCATGCACGCAAGTCCAAAAACCTCGATTAGGGTTTTACATTACATGTGTCGCTAATCGATCACGAACGTCCATCTTCGCAGGATTGGATGGAAGGTGTAGATGTGGAATTAACAGGTCCTGAGCATGTCAACACGATCACCGTGGAACCGTCTACACGCCTGACCAATCAGCCAAGACCGACCATGGCTAGATGCCTCGATTCGTGCGCCCAAACTAGGCATGGTCGCGCGCGGTCCCAGATTCCTTTTGCGGCAACGTTTTTCTCGCCAGAATCGATCTCAACCACTCAACTTTGCTGGACAAATTGAGTGGCCTAGATTATATCTTCATGGGGTAATGAGGTATGGAAGTGTACACTCAAAAGTTGTCTACACACATGCCTGGGTGGCCCCGCCTAATACACCTCCCATGCTTGGTTTCGACCAAGCTGAAGAGTGATGCTTGCGCACCTCTTCAAGAGCCTAAACTCTATCAACGGTCGCAGATGAGTGTCATAAAATTATCTCGTCCGTCCATCTCCACCAGCTTGGTTGAACAGCCCTGGTCTGGAGTTAGGCGACCAACAAGGCATCACCACGATCACCGTCCACCACTCTTCCACATGAGGTGATCGGCCAAATAAGGGCTTGCCTGTATAGCCTCCAAACGATCACTCGAAGATGGGCGGACGTGATGCTATTTTAAGACGCTTTATTCGTGACTTACTCGTTTCTTTAAAACAACGATGCTTCACACATGATGAATATATTCGATGCGTTACCTGCATAGAATACACACGATATTTCATAAATATAGACTTCCTAAATAACTTAGTTATTTAATCCAAAGATCACATGCTACTTTATGTGGGTCCCACGATCCACACATTCGAGACATCAAACGTGTCGACAACCGGGGATACTTAATGGGGTATTGGTCTGGCGGTTTACAGCGTGCAGTGCACAACGCGCCATCACAAGAACGTGTCAGGAAGTCATGGACGGTTAAGGATGACGGGAGAAGTGGGCAAGACTGTTCGCGTAACACTAACACACAATTCCACTACTCCATCACTCCACTTCCTCCACTTCCCATGAGAGACGTGGGTTATGCTTAATGACTTGTATAAATAGGTTTTCCTCCCTATTTCCAAATACAAGACAAGACAAAACCAAGTGTTGATACAATCGTATCCAAACACCGGCCCGATAGCTTATCGTTGCACGACCGGTTCAAGCTTTCTAATACAAGTCATACTGGAGCCAACAACCAACACCTTCACAATCCAACACATTCTTCCTTCCCTCCACTAAGATCAACCCCATCTCCTTTCACTTTGTGACCGAAGCAAGTCTGGAACGACCATTTCTTGGTTTAGGCCAGAGTTGTACAAATTGATTTCTCGAATCATAAGCACTCCCGTGCAGTGCATTTGTTTAGGGTTTAGATTCATTTCTTATCCACACACCCAAAATTACCAAAACCGGCAGAAATAGTTTGCACCCATAAAGTCTAATTGAATGGGTGAAAAACGTTCTGCGATTTTTAATTTCGGGTGTGTGGATGGAAACGAATCTAAACCATAAAAATGCCCGCACGGGGAGCTTATTTGATTCGAGAGATCAATCTGTACAATCATGGCCTAAACCAAGAAATGGTCGCCTGTGCTTGCTTCTTTCTCACAAAGTGAAGAAGAAGGGTTGGTCTTAGGGAGGGAAGCGAAGAGAGTGTTGAGACGAAATCGTTGATTCGATGGTGTGGTTGTTTATGATTTGTATACGAAAGTAGATCTGCTGCGAATGGAAAGCTACCAGTGATTTCTAGATACTGTGTTGTTACCGACCAAAACTTGTTGTTTTTGTGGTAAATAGGTGAAACCTATTTATACAAGTCATATTGAAACGTACCATGGTCTCGTAGGAAATGGAAACGATTGAGTGGTGGAAGAATAGAGTAACATGTAACCGATCATGCATTATGCTTGATGATGAAGGAAGTGAATTAGTTTACAATTGTTACTTTCATCACCACTAATTGTCCCACTTCATGAAACTTTCTTATAACCGGCGTATGATTACGTCGCACGTTCAAACCATGAGACCAATACTACGATGAGTACCCCTAGTTTGTGACATGTTTGATGTCTCAAGTGTTTTCGTGGAAAACGTGTAGCAGGTTGCTATGTGTGGCAAGTCAAAGTCAAGATACTTGCTATAGGAAAATAGCATGTGATGCTATTAGGCTTGCTCTTGGCCGCCTAAAAACTTGCCACAAGTACGCGATTTGGTGGCAAACTTGAATGGCTGAGATTGCATCTCGTAAAGAATGGTAGTCGTTGATTATGGCTACCTTCTTTTGGCGCCTGGTAATGTCACAGTAGCGTTTTTGGTGTACGCCAGTGGCATTGCAGCATGTCTGGCATATCTCGTGCATGCCAGTGGTCCGGTGGTGTAAGTGGCGCCTGGCGTAGCCATGGCCACTAGCTAGTTGCGAGAACTTGCCGCAAGTCCGTCGATTCGGGCAACTTGGATGGTTGAGATTGCATCTCACGATGAAGGGTAGCCATTGATTATGGCCATATCTTTGTTGTGTAGCAAAGTGGCGCCATTACCATAGTGGCGCTGGCAGCCAGTATAGCGACATTCTAGTGGCGCGAGGCGTGCATAGCGGCGAAGCGTTGGCGTAGCCGTGGCAAATCTGTTTTGGCATATTGGTGTTAGACCCAATATGGATCGACGGCATTGGCCGTTGTTGCCACATTGATCCAACGCCTGGAAAACGTTATTTGGCTTGGTTGGCGTAGCAATTTTGCCCAAATTAGGGTTTGGCATGTCGAAACCCTAATTAGTGTGTGTGGCATGGCTGCGGCAGGTGGCGTTGTGGCATGGCCACACCTGTGGCGTTGTGGCATGGCCAAAGCTAGGACTTGGCGGCGTGGCCAAGGCTAGGATTTGGCGACGTAGCTAAAGTTAGGTCTTGGTGGCGTGGCCAAGGCTAGGATTTGGCGTTGTGGCCAAAGTTAGGGCTTGGCGGCGTGGCCAAGACGAGAGTTTGGCGCCGTGGCCTAAGTTAGGGTTTGGCGGCGTGGCCAAGGCTAGGATTTGGCGTCGTGGCCAAAGTTAGAGCTTGGCGGCGTGGCCAAGGCTAGGCTTTGGTGCCATGACCAAAGTTAGGGCTTGGCGGCATGGCCAAGGCTAGGTTTTGGCGTCGTGGCCAAAGTTAGGGCTTGGCGGCATGGCCAAGGATAAAGTGGCTTGTGGCATGTTACTGCGACAGAGTGGTATGTTGGCATGCCGATTAATATGTTGTTGTGGCAGGGCGCGTTTGGATTGTCAGTAAGTATGGTGGCGCGGCAGGGTGCGTTTGGCCTTTAATGTATGGTGGCGAGTTTAGAGCGACTTGATTGGTCAAGAAAAGGGGCCAGCCAAACATGAGGCGCGGCCGCACCTCTACTACTCATGGCGCATTTAAAGTGACCTAATTTGTCGGTAGGAAGGAGAGAGGCCGGCCAAGCATGGGCGGGCCTACAGTTCTAGTGTGAGTGTGGCGGCTTTAGAGCGACCTGATTGGTCGATGGAAAAAGGGGCCGGCAAGTATGGGCCCAGCCACAACTTATGTGCGCGTGGCAAGTTTAAGGCGACCTGATTGGTCGAGGGAAATAGGGCCGGTTTAGGATGGGGCGTGGACAATGGCAAATGGCGCCGGCTGGCTTAAGGCATGGCCACACCTCTCTTTCTGCTACTCCTATCTTGCGGCTCCCTGTTTTCTGATTCTAGGCAAGATTTTGCGTCTACTAATCCATGGAGGATTAATTACCTAGTTTGCCTAGGTTTAAATTTCGACAAGCAAGGTCTGATATACTGCGCAAGGCGCAAAACCCTAACTTTTGCAAGTTAGACAGGGTAATCGATTGAATTTTATGTGTTGACACAGAGTTCTTTTAAGTTCATTGCCAGAGAGCAGCATGCTTTCTGATTGAATACCTATGCAAAGACCTTATCCTTGATATTTGGAAATTCGTGCTACTCACTCGAGTGAACACAAATTGTCATGCCATACCAACCTTAAGAGTTCAGCCGGGGAACATAACATAAAAAGTATTCAAAGAAACTTATATTAAGTGAATATGGGCAAGGCGCCGAAATTTACAGAACATCTGGGATGGTCGCTACATGCGCCAGTCTGGATAAATTTCATGTAAACATGTTGAACGACTCAATAAATATGTCAATAAAGAGGTTAACACTCATGGATCTATTTCCTAACAGAGTGACGTCACATCAGATGCAAGGTTTTACGATTTTAACCCTAAGCTAAAAACCACCATCAACATTAAGTCCCCTGCTTAGCTCAGAATAGTGGCATTGTTGCGAGGTAAGCATGAGATGGTGACAGACAAGGATAGAATCGGAACAGAAAGTCATGAGGAGAATGTCAGGAAGATTTGGCTAACCTTTGTCAGGAGGCATGAAGAATCTGTGATCCTTGTATTGGCGGCTTCGCATAAATTTGGCTTGGCCACAGGGTGCTGGCGAGCTTTGCTTCCCGGAGCGTTGGTGCCAACTTGGGCCATGGGTCAGATGCTGACGTCGTGGCTTCAGCCGCGGAGCGGTAACTATGGCATTGCTGGCTTGGGCCACGAATCGGTGGATGGCGCTAGCTGGCTAGGTCACATAACGTATAGAGATGGCGCTTGGCTTCAGTCCATGGAATGATGGAAACTGGCTTCAGTCCGTGGAATGGCGGGAACATCACTTGGAACTTTGGCTACCAATCAGTGAAAATAGAGCCGGCGTTTTCGCAGGATAGGCAGAGATGGTGCAGCTTTGATCATGGAATGTTGGAGTCATGGCGTTGCTTGCTAGGCTATAGAGTGGGCAGAGATGGCGCTGCTTTGAGTGGTGAAGGCGGCGCTCCTTTGGCTATCTGACCTTTTTCTCTCGTTCCACATTAGGGTTTCGACGAGAGACTTTATCTGGTTGAGGATGATTTTTTGGCTACTGTGTAAACTCATTGTGTTTGCTCAGCATCCCTTTCTCTTTAGGGTTTCTACAGTATATATGTTGCTGTAATTAGGTTATCTTTCTTAGTTCAAGATAAAGACTTTCTCTATTGAATCCATATTTCCTTCATCATGTCGAGCATAAACGAATCATCTTCGAGTCAGCTAGATTCTTCAGTCAAACGCAGGCGGCTTGCATCCGGAGTATGTCTCTAACCATTTCTTAATTTTCGCAATGATGAATCTTCTTTTCCCATAACATTCTTTCTCTTTTCTTTTCTTTTCTCGGTGTGGACAAATACCTGATTCTGGCGACAACTCCCCCGTCCGGATCATCCGGGTTAAGAAGATCATACCGGTACATTTTTATTAACCAATAGATATTTGTTTTTTTACCACCAACGAGTGAGAAAAATAGTTTCTTTTGTGTAGAGATATTCATCTGGAACATGCGTGACTATTATCGATGATTATGATCTGACCACCTGATAGGTGTAGAATACACCGTATTTAATATCTAGTATTTATGCTTTCTTTGCGAGTTTTCTTGTAAATTATGTATCTTATGTGTGCTTTTGAGTTTATTAGGTGCAATGGAGTCATTTGGGCCAAAGACCCAGTGGAACTCGCTCAAATCCAAGATTTTTGCTCATCATCTCGAAGAGGACGAAAAGACGAAGACAATGGCGAAAGAATGGAGTCATTCGGAGCTCGTATGAAGGAGTTATGAGCAAAATGAGAATCGGAAAGAAAAGGGCAAGATGGTCATTATCAAGGAAACGCTATCTGGAGCTGACCCAAGGTTAAGGGGCAACTCTTCTTAAAGGAGTGCTAACTACGAGACCCGGTAGAGAGGTTAAGGGAAGGCCAAGCTGGGTAGTCCCTTATCAAGTGACCGGGTGTTGAACAACTTCTCCTCCTCTCCCATAACCCCTTATCCACTCCACCTGGGTGGATATATCTTCATCACTTTCATTACAACCTAACCCTATATCGAGAAATCATTCAGTTTCTCTGAATTTAAGAAAACAAGCAGCCATGCTGCTGTTGTTTCGTCTGAAATCGAGTGAAATAACGAATTCATGAGGATCTCGTTATATTTGCTAAATGGAGATGGAATTAGAAATGGGAATTTCTTTGTTCACAATGGGTTTCTTGTTAAGGGTCTGTGGGATTGATGGATTAATAAGGAGAATGGGCAAAGAAGAGGAATTATCTGAGATGTTGGTTGAATTTGTGAACCAGAGAAGAACTTGAATTGCTGATGACTGGTAGAGATTAGAGTGAGAAGATGGTGATGTTTCTATTGAAATTGATGGATTCGATGAGGGAATTGAAGCTCAGAGAGGAGGAATCAGAGATGGGTTAATGGAACTAGGGTTTTCTGTGAAGATAGAGAAGAAGGCATGAGAAGAGGAAGATAATGAAGAAATTTGAGATGGGGTTTGCTGCCGTTGAAAGTAATTGATTGAGTTGATTCAGAGTTAGGGGTTCTGCAGGTTTTGTGTAGATGCTCTCGATTGAAGTCGATGTAAGATGTTGCTCAATTTTAGGTCGAGATGGGTTTCTGATTTGTGAAGAATTTGAATCTGGAAAAGGCAGCAAAGAGATTGAATGGGTTTTGGTTTGAGAAATCGAGATGAAGATCAGACAGAAATGGTGTGCTGGTGGATGGTGTTGAGGCAGCTGATTTGGTGGTTGCAGAGAGGGGTTTTCTGTTGAATAAAGAGATGGGTTTGCGGCTTCGAATCAGTGCAGAAATGAAGATGGATTCCGCTGACGTTGGGGAGAACATGATGAATGGGTTTTTGTTAGTGTCGAGTTTGAATCGACGAGGACAAAAGGGATTACCAGCTGGTGTTATGAACTGAGGTGGAAAATGGGTGATTGCCGAGCCATGGAATTACAGAAATTGAGGTGGAAGTGATGGCTCTGATTCTTGCAGTGAGGGGGTATTGCAGGCTGAGAATGCAGGTGCAGCTGAGCTAAGGGGTTGAGTGTTGGTACAATGAATGGCTGAGTGAGATAAGGTTTCAGCTGTGTTGCATAGAAGAATAGTTTTGTGTTGCCCTGAGCTGCAATCGAAGGCACTGGAGGTGAGCTATGAAGTGGTTCTGGTGGTGTTATGAACTGAGCTGAGCATAAGGAGGTCTGAGCTGAAGTTAAGCCAAGCTGAGTTGATGTTGTCATTTGAGAAGCGGAGGAGCTCGAAATGGGCGAGGTCTGGAAGCCAACAAGGAAAATTTGGAGCAAGCAATTGGGCTGTGATGTTGGCAGGCTCGGTGATGAAGCTCGGTTGAGGCTTGATGGGAAGATCGATCTGGTGGTGGCTTGAGGTTGTTGGTGGTGATACTAAACTGGCAGGGCGAATTGCTAGCCTGAAATGCAGTGGCTGTTGCGATCGGTGCAGGATGTGATTGGCAGTGGTGTCTGAGATTACGAAATTGGGGCTTAGTGTTGGATGAGCATTGCGCGCTGAGATGGAAGGGAATGAGGATGTCATGAATTTGGTGCGAGGGCTCGATATCCATTGAAGCATTGGTGGATGCTGGTGAAGCTTCGGGAGGCACTTGGTGATGTTGGGTTTGCTTCTCGAGCGAGTAGATGATGAATGGTTATGGTGTTTTTGAAGGTGGTCTCGTGTGGGAATTTAAGCCGAGAGTCTGTGAGTGCGATGTACAAAACAAGAAGGCGAGTGGTTGATTAATGCTTGTTGTGCTCGAGGTTGGTTAGTGCGAATGAAGCTACGATATTTGTGACAAGATGCGACACGGGGCCATTATGGTTGGGATGAAATGATTTGATGCACCATCTTGGTGCAACACCGGATGGCCTGGCAAGATGGATATGACCGACCCGACTCGGTGACTTTGACCCCGACCCGACCCCCGACTCGGTGCCTTGACCCGATCCGACCCGAGATGACTCGATCCGACCCGTTGACCGGTGGACCAGGTTTGACTTTGCCGATTCACGGAGACACTTTCCGACGACTATTAAGTGGGATTCCGCCATAATCCCGTTTTCCGTGAACGTTTTTGGGACAAAATTTCTACACGGGTTTCTCTCCATGGTGGGCCGGGTGAATTTCCAACTAATGGACTTTGAAGACAAAACCTAGTTTTGGAAGGAGTGGAGCTATATAAAGAGAAGACTTTTATTATCTATGGGATATCTTTGATCTATCACGTTTTATTATCTCTTCTACTTGTTTTCTAGGGTTTAGACCATGAAGTCTTTTCTCTTTCTTCTTGTGATGAACTCCATGAATATGAGTACCTAAGTTTATTATTGGTTATGGAATAGTTGGATTTCACATAATATGATTCTTTGATTCAATATATTAGTTTTGTCTCATAATTATCGTTTGCAATTCTGCGAAAATATTGTTTTATGATTGATTGATTGTTTTGTCAAGTTGCAAATTGGTAGAACTTCTAATCACATCTATTGCTAGTTTAGGGTTTATTATACATAAAAGTGATATTCCTTGGATACAAGTAGCATAATATGATTATAGTTTGTAGTGATATATTCTTATGATCATATGTGAATCGTAACCTTTGTTAAATTGAATTAGTGCGCTTTCATCGTTCAATTGCTTTGATTGGCCTGATTTCATAGAACTTAATGCATCTAGGGAATTAAACTTGATTAGTGCTTTTACACGTTAGGTTGTTCCTTTAGATAGAATTCATATTCGCATCTTTTAATGTGTTTGTTGATGACAAGAGGAGATTAGCGGGATATTCTTGCGATCAAGGTATTCTAGGGTCTTTGATAAAAGTTGAGATTAAAATATCAATTCTAGTTATTGTGGTGAAAACATGTTTGTGAATGAAAAAACGAAATCCATGACCAATATTTTCTTATCCTTGATTTGATTTGTTTGCTTATTTCTTTATTTGCTTTTATTTATTTTATTTCATAAAATCACAAAACTACTAGGTGTTATTTATAAGGAACCATAACAATTTGACAACCTAGACCTCTCTGTGGGATCGATCCTTTCTTGCCCTTGCTATATTTATATTTTGAGTAGTAAGAAAGTGTAATTATATTTGTGTCGCTTACGACAAGCGGTCAAATTTTGCGCCGTTCTGGGGAGGCAGCGGTTGTTAATTGTTTTTGGTTTCTTATTTTTGTATTTAGTTTTTTGTTTTATTTTTATTTTTCTTATTTTCTGGGTTCTAACCTTGATTTGAGAATCTTATTTCAGGTGCTTATTTCGATGGACGGAGCATATTGGAACAATGGATACGGATTTCAACCTCAACAATATGATAACTACCAATTCCATGGGTATAATCAAAACCAATTCATTGGTTATGACCAATATTCCATGGAACCTTGTGGTTTTCCTCAACAACCTTATGGTGAGTATGTGTGTGAACAACAACAAGGATGGGAGGATTCTTATGCTCTTGAACAAAAAGTCTCTAATTTTATAGATACAGATTTCCACCTTTTTACAAGAGGAATTTAAAAAAAAGCTAAAGAGACTACAAACGAGCAACTCCAAGAACTTCGTGAAAGTATGACTATCTTACGAAGAGACATTGATCAATACAAGGAAGATATGGATAATTCTAATGTGCATATGGTTTGTGATGAATATTTGATTGATGCTAATGTTGAAAAAGGCGAACCTTTGGGGACTTTCGTTGATAATTGTGTAGTTAACTCAACTCTTGATCGTAATAATGATCATTCACCTATTCAAAAGGATGAGTTCGAGATAAGTAACACTAAATTCAGCGAGGAACAATCTTATGTTGACTATGATAGTGACGGTGATTATGATACATTGCTTGAAACAACTCATGGTGACATCTCCAGAGTCTTTTTGGGATCAAGATGAAGATGAAGAGGAATATGTCGACACTTGTGTAGATTACTCAAGCATTGATCTTAATAATGATCAAGAGCCTATTCAAAGGGTGGAGCTTGAGGATGATGCATTTTCGAGTGTTCTAAAAAAGTTTCTTATAATAAAATTTGGATCCGCAAAAGAGTATGTGCCTTACAACAAAGAGGAGTGTGTTGAGAATGAGACCGTTATGACCAATATTGTGGAAGACCCAATTGAGCTTGCATATGATTGTAATGATGATGTTTATGTCGATACTTTGGTTAAGGCAGAAACGGACGAAGAATGGTTGCAAGGTTTGATAGAGGACCATGATATACAAGAGGTGAATAATTCACTTGAGTTTTTCAAGGATGAAGAGGATTCCGTGATACAAGAGATTGTGAAAGGTTTATCTAACCCTTTGCCTATTATTTCTTCTCCTTTACCTCTTATTGGTTTGAATGTATGTGCTTCGAGAATATTGTTGAATGACTTTGTTTCTCGTTTTCCGCCATTAGAGATACTTGATTCTCATACTATGCAGGTTTTGGACCAAGAAACCGTGGAAGTACCCGACTTCTATATTCTTTTTACACTTCCATGTGTGGACAAGAATAAGTGTGGGGGAAGCTTTTATCGGTTCATAGCTTCACTTTTGTTTTATGTTACTAATATTTGTGTGAAGCTAGTGTTTGCAAAACAGGTTTTATGGAAGGATCCCCAACTTTTCAGATTGTTGGTGTATGGGGAATGAATCTTACAAGAAGCTAGGTCGGGCCGTCGACTATAAAACAAACGCTTAGTGGGAGGCAACCCACCGGTTTTGTATCTCTTATCTTTTTGCTTTTGCTTTTTATTTTTGTTTCGTTTATTTATTTTTTTACTGTTTTTATATCATATTTGCATCCCTATGTTTAATTTCATTGAGTCCGTAATCTATCTTAGAAGAGAATTATGCCGAATACCTTTTCGTCAGAAAATTTCAGACTGCGCGTAGTTCAGTCCAGAGACCATAACTGTCAGACCGTTGATCAAAACACTGTGAAATTTTGACACTGTGTAGAAAACACGTAGGTGAACAACTTTTGTGAAATGGAGTTTTTCCAAATTCCTTACCAATTTGCACAGTTTTTGCGTTTTATCTGCTGTTACGTCAGAATTCAGAACTTTCGGTTTTACACATTGAGGACAATGTGAAGTTTAAGTGTGGGGGAGCATTTATATGTTTGTATAGTTTGTTTTTGACACCATTAGTGGATGGAACCATTTTGAATGCAGGAGTTGAGGAACCAATTAACTAAAAGGGACGAACATAGCTAGAAATCACAAATTAACATGATAGTTGTTACCATATCTCGGAATATCACCATATCGCATTCTATTTTTATTTTTCCATATTTATCTATTGTTCTCTAAGTGCTTTGGTGGGTCACTAAACATCGACGTGTTATTACTGCTAGGATGAAATAGAGTGGTTGAGTTACAAAAAAAAAAAAAAAAAAAAAAAAAAAAAAAAAAAATATAAGAAAAAAAAAAAATTGAAAAAGAAAAGAAAAGAAAAAAGGACCGATCAATTAGACCAAAACGAATAAAAAGACACTTGGGAATAGCAGTATGTGTGAAACGTAGTCCCTGTCTCCGTCGCCTAAACAAGCGTGGAATGCAGGATCCAAGGCAACTATCATGTACTTGCTGACAAGAAGCATGCGCTTGGATCCAAAAGATCTAATCATGCCGTCTAAAAAAAAAAAAAAGAGAAATTGGATCCAGTTTGATCCAATCTTATAAAAAAAAGAAAAAGAAATTATTATTGTGTTGAATAAAGTCACTCTTGGTTCCCTTGTATATGCCAATTGATTTGATGTAGCATTCAAGACGTAAGTAGCTCAATCCAATAGGATTAGGTTCATCTTAGCAGTGACCTTCAGACAGATATGGGAAACATCGATCACTTGTGAATATTCGCCAACATCTACATCTATATCCATTTTCTTAATCTTTTCATTGTGATTGTGGTTTGTTAGTTTCCAAAGTATTGTGGCTTGTTCGACTATCTAATTAGAGTTTATTTACTAATATATGAATTGAATTTGCAAGGTACCTCCTCCCGTAGTCATTTTGGATTCATTCATTGATTTGTCACAAATAGACGGAGTTTGAAATATAGGTTTTGTAGGTATATCTCTAGTAAACCTTCACGAGACTATAACTCGTCCACTAGGGACACCTAGGGTTTAAAGGCTTGTTATTTATGCTAAAATTAACCGTAGCCTCGACGACACGGAGTTGTTGTATTTTATTGTTTTGTTTGATTTGCTCGAGGACTAGCAAAGTCTAAGTGTGGGGGAATTTGATAGGTGTAGAATACACCGTATTTAATATCTAGTATTTATGCTTTCTTTGCGAGTTTTCTTGTAAATTATGTATCTTATGTGTGCTTTTGAGTTTATTAGGTGCAATGGAGTCATTTGGGCCAAAGACCCAGTGGAACTCGCTCAAATCCAAGATTTTTGCTCATCATCTCGAAGAGGACGAAAAGACGAAGACAATGGCGAAAGAATGGAGTCATTCGGAGCTCGTATGAAGGAGTTATGAGCAAAATGAGAATCGGAAAGAAAAGGGCAAGATGGTCATTACTGGGGCGAACGCTATCTGGAGCTGACCCAAGGTTAAGGGGCAACTCTTCTTAAAGGAGTGCTAACTACAGACCAGTAGAGGTTAAGGGAAGGCCAACTGGGTAGTCCCTTATCAAGTGACCGGGTGTTGAACAAATTCTCCTCCTCTCCCATAACCCCTTATCCACTCCACCTGGGTGGATATATCTTCATCACTTTCATTACAACCTAACCCTATATCGAGAAATCATTCAGTTTCTCTGAATTTAAGAAAACAAGCAGCCATGCTGCTGTTGTTTCGTCTGAAATCGAGTGAAATAACGAATTCATGAGGATCTCGTTATATTTGCTAAATGGAGATGGAATTAGAAATGGGAATTTGCTGTTCACAATGGGTTTGCTGTTAAGGGTCTGTGGATTGATGGATTAATAAGGAGAATGGGCAAAGAAGAGGAATTAGCTGAGATGTTGGTTGAATTTGTGAACCAGAGAAGAACTTGAATTGCTGATGACTGGTAGAGATCAGAGTGAGAAGATGGTGATGTTTCTATTGAAATTGATGGATTCGATGAGGGAATTGAAGCTCAGAGAGGAGGAATCAGAGATGGGTTAATGGAACTAGGGTTTTCTGTGAAGATAGAGAAGCTGTGAGAAGAGGAAGATAATGAAGAAATTTGAGATGGGGTTTGCTGCCGTTGAAAGTAATTGATTGAGTTGATTCAGAGTTAGGGGTTCTGCAGGTTTTGTGTAGATGCTCTCGATTGAAGTCGATGTAAGATGTTGCTCAATTTTAGGTCGAGATGGGTTTCTGATTTGTGAAGAATTTGAATCTGGAAAAGGCGACAAAAAGAGATTGAATGGGTTTTGGTTTGAGAAATCGAGATGAAGATCGACAGAAATGGTGTCTTTGGTGGATGGTGTTGAGGCGGTGATTTGGTGGTTGCGAGAGAGGGGTTTTTCATTGAATAAAGAGATGGGTTTGCGGCCGAATCGGTGCAGAAATGAAGATGGATTCCGCCGACGTTGGGGAGAACATGATGAATGGGTTTTTGTTAGTGTCGAGTTTGAATCAGCTCTGAGGACAAAAGGGATTACCAGCTGGTGTTATGAACTGAGGTGGAAAATGGGTGATTGCCGAGCCATGGAATTACAGAAATTGAGGTGGAAGTGATGGCTCTGATTCTTGCAGTGAGGGGGTATTGCAGCCGAGAATGTGTTGTTGAGCTAAGGGGTTGAGTGCTGGTACAATGAATGGTGAGTGAGATAAGGTTTCAATTGTGTTGCATAGAAGAATAGTTTTGTGTTGCCACCGAGCTGCAATCGAGGGGAGGTGAGCTATGAAGTGGTTACGGTGGTGTTATGGTGAATGAGCATAAGGAGGTCGAGCTGAAGTTAAGCCAAGCTTGAGTTGATGTTGTCGGAGAAGCGGAGGAGCTCGAAATGGAAGCGAGGTCCGAAGCCAACAAGGAAGGCCTGAGCAAGCAATTGAGCCGTGATGTTGGTGCTCTGGTGATGAAGCTCGATTTGAGGCTTGATGGGAAGATCGATCTGGTGGTGGCTTGAGGTTGTTGGTGGTGATACTAAAGCGGGCGGGCGAATTGCTAGCCTTGAAATGCGGTGGCTGTTGCGATCGGTGCGAGGATGTGATTGGCAGTGGTGTACGAGATTGCGAAATTGGGGCTTAGTGTTGGATGAGCATTGCGCGCCGAGATGGAAGGGAATGAGGATCATGCTAACGAGTGTAGGGCTCGATATCCATTGAAGCATTGGTGGATGCGGTGAAGCTTCGGGAGGCACTTGGTGATGTTGGGTTTTTCTCGGAGCATTAGATGATGAATGATTATGGTGTTTTTGAAGGTGGTCTCGTGTGGGAATTTCTGTCGAGAGTCCGTACGAGTGCACCGATGTACAAAACAAGAAGGCAGAGTGGTTGATTAATGTTGTTGTGCTCCGAGGTTGGTTAGGCGGGGTAAAGCTACCGATATTTGTGACAAGATGCGCACCAGGCCATTATGGCCGGGATGAAATGACCGATGCACCATCTTGGTGCAACACAGATGGCCCGGCAAGATGGATATGACCGACCCTCGACTCGAGTGACTTTGACCCCGACCGACCCCGACTCGGTGGCTTGACCCGATCCGACCCGAGATGACTCGATCCGACCCGTTGGACCGGTGACCTGGTTTGACTTTGCTGGGTTCACGGAGACACTTTCCGACGACTATTCCGGCGGGATTCCGGCCATAATCCCGATTTTCAGTGAACGTTTTTGGGACAAAATTTCTACACGGGTTTTCTCTCCATGGTGGTAGGGTGAATTTCCAACTAATGGACTTTGAAGACAAAACCTAGTTTTGGAAGGAGTGGAGCTATATAAAGAGAAGACTTTTATTATCTATGGGATATCTTTGATCTATCACGTTTTATTATCTCTTCTACTTGTTTTCTAGGGTTTAGACCATGAAGTCTTTTCTCTTTCTTCTTGTGATGAACTCCATGAATATGAGTACCTAAGTTTATTATTGGTTATGGAATAGTTGGATTTCACATAATATGATTCTTTGATTCAATATATTAGTTTTGTCTCATAATTATCGTTTTGCAATTCTCTAAAATATTGTTTTATGATTGATTGATTGTTTTGTCAAGTTGCAAATTGGTAGAACTTAATCACATCTATTGCTAGTTTAGGGTTTATTATACGCAAAAGTGATATTCCTTGGATACAAGTAGCATAATATGATTATAGTTTGTAGTGATATATTCTTATGATCATATGTGAATCGTAACCTTTGTTAAATTGAATTAGTGCGCTTTCCACGTTCAATTGCTTTGATTGGCCTGATTTCATAGAACTTAATGCATCTAGGGAATTAAACTTGATTAGTGCTTTTACACGTTAGGTTGTTCCTTTAGATAGAATTCATATTCGCATCTTTTAATGTGTTTGTTGATGACAAGAGGAGATTAGCGGGATATTCTTGCGATCAAGGTATTCTAGGGTCTTTGATAAAAGTTGAGATTAAAATATCAATTCTAGTTATTGTGGTGAAAACATGTTTGTGAATGAAAACGAAATCCATGACCAATATTTTCTTATCCTTGATTTGATTTGTTTGCTTATTTCTTTATTTGCTTTTATTTATTTTATTTCATAAAATCACAAAACTACCGGTGTTATTTATAAGGAACCATAACAATTTGACAACCTAGACCTCTCTGTGGGATCGATCCTTTCTTGCCCTTGCTATATTTATATTTTGAGTAGTAAGAAAGTGTAATTATATTTGTGTCGCTTACGACAGCGGTCACCACCCCCTTTCCTTCGAATCCGAGCACACCAACCGCTGCAGATTTGGAAAACGCTGATTTGGGTATATCTTGCCATGAATATCCCAATGCAGGTTTTTCATTCAAAATCCGCATGAGGTGTTTATCTTCTAGCTACCGAAACGTTGGTAGATTCCTAGTGCGGAAGGAATTCATGACTGTACACAAAAATATGGAAAATATATGGCCATATTGCCATCAAGAACGTGGTGAAGCATTGCTTGTCCGCATTGGTTACCACAAATGAACTATCTCCTTCCCATGATTTTTGAAATGGAAGGCACATCCATCCGCGACGTCACGGAATCAACTATTGAAAAGTGGGAAAACATGGTGTCTACCCGTGAATCCCTTGAGTTTAACGTAAGTTGGCTGCGGCATCATCTTGAAATTGTGAAGGTTGATAGAGACGGTATCCTTGCCAAAATCGTTCCCGCCACAAAAGCCATTTTGGAAGAGGAGAAGGCTCGACCGTGGAATCCCAAAAGGTGGAAAAGGCAATCCAGGACTTGAAGAGTAGGACTAAAAGATATCAAAACAAAGGTTGAAGATGATGCTTTAAAGAAATTACAATCTATTGGATGGGCTTTTTCTGAGTTGTGTAGTTGTGAGACACATGGTTTTCTTTTGGGTCTCGAATGTATTTTTTTTTTTTTTTTTGTATTGGTTTTGGAGAAATAAGAGAATTTTCATTAATATGCTTTGACTAAATGAAATTTGATAACGGGATGTGAAGGAAACATAAAAATGGCTAGGTTGGCCGTCTTTATGAGACTGCGAGAGGTGGGGTAAGGGTTAGGCGTAGTATGCCTTAAGCCATTTTCCATTGATGATTGTTTCCAGTTTGTCTCCATCTTCCTTGATGACCTTGTAGTATCCATTGTTATACGCTTTGGTGACCACATAAGGCCCTTCCCATTTTGGGGAGAATTTTGGTGCTGACATGTCTTGTTGGATGTGTTTGGCGGTCTTCAACACCAGATCCCCTACTTGAAAAACTCGAGGTTTCACAGCTTTGTCATATGCTCGGGAAATTATATTTTTGTATGCTTGCGCGTGATCTTCTGCTTTAGCTCTTCTGGAATCCAAAGTGTCTAGCTCCGCTACTCTGGCATTCGATGCTTCGACTTCATTCCATTGAACTCCACTTGCCTCGGCAATCCTAGACGATGGGATTTTAATTTCCGCTGGGAGAATGGCGTCTGCGTCGTAGATGAGAGAATAGGGAGAGGAGCTAGTAGAGCTCCTTGGTGATGTCTGATATTCCCAAAGCGCCATTGGCAATTGTTCGTGCCATGTCCGAGGGTTATCGTGCACTGTCCAGCTGAGGATTCGAATTAGAGTCTTGTTGGTGCTTTCGGCCTGCCCATTCCCTTGGGGGTAGTAAATGGTGGAGAAGACTTGTTTAATTCCATATTCTTCAAGTAACCCCCATACTTGCTTGTTGGCGAAAGGAGTGTCGTTGTCGGTGATGATGTGTTTAGACACGCCGAAACGATAAATGATATATTCCTTAATGAACGCTGGAATTGTGGCTCCAGTAGTCCCTCGTAAAGGGATGGCTTCGACCCATTTGGTGAAATACTATGTTGCGATTATTATATACTTATGATGTTTTGATGACGGTGGGTTGATCTTCCCAATGATATCGAGTCCCCAACTATAAAACGACCACGGACTACTTAGAATACGGGGGAGTTGAGGCGCGTGGATAAGATTTCCATGAATTTGACATTTGTGGCATCTTTGAACAAAGGAAACCGCATCGTCCTCCATGGTCGGCCAAGTAGTATCGCTCGTGTATTTGGAGAAACAATTTCTTTTTTCCTTAGTGTTCGCCTTCGTGCACTTCTTTCAGCATGATTGGTATTTCTTCCTCGCCCAGGCATCGTAATAAATCTCCTCCAATAATTTTCGATACGGGGGATCCCTTCATGCTGTATGAATCTCTTGGATTTTTGCTTCACCTTGGTTGCGTCTTTCTTGTTTGTAGGGAGTACGCAGTCGCGAAGATAACTGATGTACGGCTTTTGCCAGTCCCCAGCGTGGTCGACATTGAAAACTTCCAATTGATGCGGCCATGCTTGGAAATTGGAGCAGGATCCTTGGAGCAATCGAGATTGAGCCTCCATTTCTGGCCAGTAGTATCCAAGGCGTTGCAAACGACAATAAAGGGTTACCACCAATGTTTGTCCGCAAATTTCACTATGAATACGGTTAAGATGTTGTTGTGCCTCTTCATCTCCGAGGCATCTTGATAGGGATTCATCTGGGTTCCGGCGAAGACAACATCTCATGAAGCATGAAGAAGTTTTGCAAGGTTTTGAGACCGACCTTTCCTTGGGAAAGCGAGCTGTTAAGTTCTTGAATAATCGGTGTTCTCCAGTCGCTGGCTTCACTCTCCTTAGATTGCGAAAGCCATGTTGATGCCACGGTTCGTCTTTTCACCATCAGGGTTTCTTCCAAACCTCCGAACTGTAGCTTTGATGCTAATGTGGCTAGGCAATCAGCATGTCTGTTGTTGCTACGGCCAACATGTGTTATGGTCGCGTCAGCGAAGTAATTTAGCATCTTTTGCGCCTCGGATATATACGGGGACATCGTCACCTATTTCAGTGTGTATACTCCATTCATCTGGTTAACCAATAATTTAGAATCACCCCTTATTTCCGGACATGTGGCCCAACTTGCTTAGCTAATGATAACCCTTGAGAAAGGCTTCATATTCTCATGGAATTGTTGGTGCAATGAAAGTCTAACTTGAAGGAATGCGAGAAAACTTCACCCGGTTGGAGATACTAGAACCACACCGCTCCTCCTATTATTGCTAGGGGTGGCGGAGCCATCGAAAAATAGTAGCCATGCCTCTTCTTTGACAAAAGAAATTTCCAAAAATTCTCCAGGAAGGTCTTCGTGCAGTGTTGTGATACCCTCTCCTAAGAAAGCTTCCAGTAAATCTGCGACCGCTTGTCCTTTGATAGCTCTTGGGGAAGCACACGTTATATGAAACTCTGATATTTGAAGGAGCCATTTGGCTGGCCTTCCTATCAGAGCTGGTTTTAAAAGTAAGAACTGCACATGATCGGACTTGGATAGCAACACCACTTTGTTTGAGAGCAGTTAATGCCTAAACTTCGAATAGAGTGAATTAGAGCTAGGCACGCTTTTTATGCCTTAGGGTATCTGGAGCTCAAAGCATCCCTCAAAGTTCGACGAAGTAGTATATAGGGTGCTCAATTCCTTCATCATCTCCTTGGGCGAGAAGAAAGACAGCAAAGAGTGTAGAGACACAACGGTCTTCCTTGTATGGGAGATTTCATGACGGGCCGGGGATGACAAAGATTCGTTGAATCTTCCGAAAAGCCTCTTGTTGTAGTGTCGTCCAAACAAAACTTGCCCCCTTATTCAGCAAGGGGGTGAATGAAGCAATAAGCTGAGCTAAACCCGGTATAAAACGCCGGATGTAGTTTACCTTACCCATGAAGCTCGAGTTCTTTCACGGTTTGTGGAGGTGGCATCATGAGGATGGCTTGGGTTTTGGTGGGTCGACTTTGATTGCCTCGGCGGTCTCACTGAAACCTAGAAATTTACTCCGAAGAGACGCCAAAGGCACACTTCAAAGGATTCATCTTTAGTTTGTATTCACGACACCTTTCAAACACTGTCATGCAAAACCTCCGTATGGGTCGCCCGGGTTTTGACTTGACCACTATGTCATCCACATAGTCTTCAACTTGCTTATGCATCATATCATGGAAAATTGCGGTCATGGCGCGTTGGTAGGTGGCGCCAGCATTTTTCAAACCGAAAGGCATCACAGTATAGTAAAAGTTTCCGAGAGGAGTTCGAAAAGCTGTCTTACTTGCGTCGTGCTCATACATCTTTATTTGAATGTAGCTATTGTACCCGTCCATGAAAGAGAACATACCGTGTCCACTGGTGGTGTCTACCATCATATCAATGTTAGGAAGAGGAAAATCGTCCTTGGGGCAACATTTGTTCAGATCCCTAAAATCAACACAGCACCTGATTTGGCCGCTCTTCTTCTTTACTGGAACCACATTGGCCAACCAAGTGGGATGGTGAATGGGTTTGATGAAACCAGCGACTAGTAATTTTTGAATTTCCGCCTTGATATGTTCTTCCACATCGTGTCTGAACTGTCTCGGTGATTGCTTGACCGGTTTGGATCCGCGTATTATATGTAGATGATGAGTGACCAGTTTCTCATCCAAACAGCATTTCCTCGTACGTCCATGCGAATACGTCTTGATATTCCTTAAGAAGGTCCACAAGTTTTGCACGTTCGTCGGCACATAGAGTTGAACCGATGGAGATATGTCGTGAAAATTCCTCGTTTCCGATGTTGACAACTTCGAGTTCATCGGTGGTGGATTTGGTTCCGTCCCTGGGCAGCTGTCGTGGGGCATCCAAGCACCTCCTCTTGTGACTCGCTGTTGTGATTGCATTCCATTTGGTGGAGATACTGGGTGGTAGTCTCCCCTTCTAATTGCAAACAAGCGGCGCCGATATACGATTTTCCTTTTTCGTCACGACTTGCAATAAAAGCCCGCTCCCGCTTGGTATGAGTATGAGCCATACTTCCGTTTGATGAGGATAAATTGGCGTCCTTTTCCTTTGGGGAGATGGTGCGATATTGGGTCTCTTTATGCAGGATACGAGCCTATCCTCTTCTTCGATTGACGTCCATGTCGGGAGTGGAGTGTAGTGGAATTTTCTTGACGAGTCCCGCGAATTTTCCTTCGGTTCGAACACCTCCATACCGCATATTGGTGTATAAAGAGATAATGACGCGGGAATGCGAATAACTTATTCATTCAACATGGTCTTTAGGCACGTGTTATATGTTGAGGGAATGATCTTATTATCGTGGAGCCACGGTCTTCCCAGTATCATGTGGTAGTCTGGCTCCTTCTCGATTACTTCAAACTTTACCTTTGACTGGATTGGTCCCACTGACAGATTTAGAGTTGATGTATCCATATGTCTTTCAGTTTGGTTTCCTTCGAAATCTGTCATCATGGTAGGCTGCCGTATAATTTTGCTTGGCCGCACCTTGGCTGTCTTGAGCATTCTGAGAGTAATAACATTGAAGTACGCTCCCGTGTCGATGAGGGACATTTTGAACTCCGAATCCTTGATGCGAGCAGTGACGTGTAGGGCCCGGTTTATGTTCTTCTTCTGCCATCATGTCGTCTTCAGTAAATGTAACATTGTTGATGGACATTTCTGATATTCTTGAAGTCTCCGAGCGTAAAGGAACCAAACATGCGTCTAGTGCTATTTGATTAATCGCAGTTAATGTCTCTGCTCGTTGGTCCTTTGAAAGGTGTAGAAGTTCACATAAACTTTCCACCAACGCGGCTGCTTCCTGGTTCACCGGTTTCTGATTAGTGGTGAAGATGTTGACTTGAGAACGATCATTCGGGGCGTCAGTCCCCAGTGTTGAAATTTCTGAGGCGAGTGAGACACTCAAATCCGATGTAATTCTGACAAGAAAGTTGAGTATGTTGTTTATCGTATCCTTCATCAGGTCTATGTTCCTTGTGTGAACCTCCTGAACCCGTGTCAATTCGGCCAATCTTGGAATTTCTTCATTGGTTGTGTCATTAGGTGCCGTTTTGGGAAAGAGACATCGCCATTCGCCAGAGTATGAGTGGAATTTGGGATCATGGACTCAGTTCTAAGACCGACCATATTCTAGAAATTGGAATTGCAACCGAGAAATTTAATCTCCCACTGTGGTCGCCAATTGTTTGTGGGTGAAAATTGTTTCTGCCGATTTTGGTAATTTTGGGTGTGTGGATGAGAAACGAATCTAAACCCTTAACAATGCACTGCACGGGAGTACTTTTTATTAGAGAGATCAATCTGTACAATCCTGGCCTAAACCAAGAAATGGCCATTCCAGGCTTGCTTCTGGTCACAAAGTGAAGGAGAAGGGTTGGTCTTAGGGAGGAAGTGAAGAAAGTGTTGAGACCAGAATAGTTGATGCTGAAGGTGTGGTTGTTTTATGACTTGTATCAGAAAGTGGAACTGGAATGAAAGGTATTAGTTCTTTGGTGATTTCTATATACTGTGATATTGCCGACCAAAAACTTGTTGTCTCATGGTAAATAGGTGAAACCTATTTATACAAGTCATATTGAAACGTACCATGGTCTCGTAGGAAATGGAAATTATTGAGTGGCGGAAGAATAGAGTAACGTGTAACCGTAAGGCATTATGCTTCCATGATGAAGGAAGTGAATTAGTTTACACCGTAACTTTCAACACCACTAATTGTCCCACTTCATGACACTTTATTATAATTGGTGTATTGCACGCCGCACGCTGTAAACCGCCAGACCGATACCCTGATGAGTATCCCTCAGTTTGTGACATGTTTGATGTCTCGAGTGTTTTCGTGGAAAACATGTAACAGGTTGCTATATGTGGCAAGTCAAAGTCAAGAGACTTGCCATAGGAAAATAGCATGTGATGCTATTAGGCTTGCCTTGGCCGACCGCCTAAAACTTGCCACAAGTCCGCCAGTTTGGTGGCGAACTTGAATGGCTGAGATTGTATCTTATGAAGAAGGGTAGCCGTTGATTATGGATACCTTCTGTTGGCGCCCGGTAATGTCACAGTGGCATTTTTGGTGTACGCTGGTGGCATTACAGCATGACTGGCATATCTCGTGCAGGCCAGTGGCACGGTGGTGTAAGTGGCGCCTGGCGTAGCCATGGCTATTAGATGGTTGCCTGGAACTTGCCGCGAGTCTTGTCAGTTCAGTGGCCAACTTGGATGGCTGAGATTGCATCTCATGAGGAAGGGTAGCCGTTGATTATGGCCACATCTTTGTTGTGTAGAAAAGTGGCGCCATTAGCATAGTGGCGCCTGGCGTAGCCGTGGCATAGCGGCATGCCAGTGGCGTAGCCGTGGCAGCTTTTTTGTCATATTGGTGTTAGACCAAAATATGGCTCTGGCAACATTGGCCATGTTGCCACATCGATCCCAACGCTCTGGGAAACGTTATTTGGCTTGGTTGGTGTAACAATTTTGTCCAAATTAGGGTTTGGCATGTCGAAATCCTAATTAGTGGCGTTGTGGCATGTTACTGCGGCAGAGTGGCATGTTGGCACGTTACTGCGGCAGAGTGGTATGCTGGCATGCCGATTAATATGTTGTTGTGGCAGGGCGCGTTTGGCTTGCCAGTTAGTATGCTGGCGCGACAGGGTGCGTTTGGCCTTTAATGTATGGTGGCGGGTTTAGAGCGACTTGATTGGTCAAGAAAAGGGGTCGACCAAACATGAGGCGCGACCGCACTAGTGCTCGTGGCGCATTTAAAGTGACCTAATTGGTCGGTAGGAAAGAGAGGGGTCGTCCAAGCATGGGCGTGGCCACACTTCTGGTGTGAGTGTGGTGGCTTTAGAGCAACCTGATTGGTCGAAGGGAAGTGGGGCCGGCAAGTAAGGGCCCATCCACAACTTATGTGCGCGTGGCTAGTTTTAGGAGACCTGATTGGTCGGTAGGAAAGAGAGGGGCCGGCCAAGCATGGGCGTGGCCACACTTCTGGTGTGAGTGTGGCGGCTTTAGAGCAACCTGATTGGTCGAAGGGAAGTGGGGCCGACAACTAAGGGCCCAGCCACAACTTATGTGCGCGTGTCTAGTTTGAGGCGACCTGATTGGTCGAGGGAAATAGGGCCGGTTTAGGATGGGGCGTGGCCAATGGCAAGTGGCTCCAGTTGGCCTAAGGCATGGACACACCTCCCTTTGCTGCTGCGGCTCCCTGTTTTCTGATTCTGGGCAAGATTTTTCACCTACTAATCCATGGCGGATTAATTACCTAGGCTTACTTTCGACAAGAAAGGTCTGGTATACTGCGCAAGGTGCAAAAGTAATTGATTGAATTCTATGTGTTGACACAGAGTTATTTAAGTTCATTGCCGGAGAGCAAGCATGCTTTCGATTGAATACTTTATGCAAAGACCTTATCCTTGATATTTGGAAATTCGTGTTACTCTCATGCGAGTGAACACAAATTGTCATGCCATATCAACATTTAGGGTTCAATGAGGAACATAGCATAGAAAGTATTCAAAGAAACTTGTATTAAGTGAATATAGGCAAGGCGCCGAAATTTACAGAACATCTGGGATGGTTGCTACATTCGCCAGTCTGGATAAATTTCATGTAAATATATTGAACGGCTCAATAAGTATGCCAGTGGAGAGGTTAAAACTCATGGATCCGTTTCCTTATAGAGTGACGTCACATCAGATGCAAGGTTTTACAATTTTAACCCTAAGCTAAAAACCACCATCAACAATTATATGCCAGCTAGGTGGCGGATAACCATGTGTGGCAAGTCAAGGTCAGGAGACTTATCGCAAGAGAATAGCGTGTGATGCTATTAGGTTAGTCTTGGTTGGTCGCTTAAGACTTACCATGGGCCGATCAATTATGTGGAGAATTTGGACGGCTGAGATTGTAATTCAGGAAAGAGGGTGGCCGTTGATTATGTCCACATTCCGTTGGCGTAGTGGCATATCCGCGCATGTGGCATTGTGGCATGGCCAAGGCTAGGATTTGGCGTCGTGGCCAAAGTTAGGGCTTGGCGGCATGGCCAAGGCTAGGATTTGGCGACGTGGCCAAAGTTAGGGCTTTGGCGGCATGGCCAAGGCTAAAGTGGCTCGTGGCATGTTGTGGGACCAAAGTGGCGTAGTTATGGGCTATGACCAAAAATTAGGGTTTCGGCTAATGCTACTGAAGCAAAAGCCGCGTTTCGATCATAAAACCCTAATTGGAGTCCGTTATGGCGTTGGCCACGAACATAAAGTGGGTTAGCACGCAGTTGCGCCATTTATGGCACATTGGCATGTTACTGTGGCGAAATGGCATGTTGGCATGCCAATTAGCGTATTGGCGCGACATGGCATGTTTGGCATGCCGATTAGCATGGTGGTGCGGCATGGCATGCCAGTTAGAATGGTGGCGTGGCAGGGCGCGTTTGGCATGCAAATTAACATGGTGGCGTGGCAGGGCTCGTTTGGCCTTTCAACACATGAGGCGGGTTTAAAGCGACCTGATTGGTCAAAAGAGGGGGTCGGCCAAACATAGGACGTGGCCACATCTCTAGTGCTCGTGGAGCATTTAAAGTGACTTGATTGGTCGATAGGAAAGAGGAGGGTTGGTCAAGCAAAGCATGGTGGCGTGGCCATCGCAAGTGGCGCCTACGGGGGCCTATGGCACGGACACACCTCCCTTGCTGCTGCTCCTATTTCCCGTGGCTCCTCTTTTGTTCCTTGTTTTCTGATTTTGGGTAGGACTTTTCACCTACTAATCCATGGCGGATCAATTGCCTAGTTTGCCTAGGTTTAGTTTCGACCAACAGGGTCTGATATACTGCGCGGGGCGCAAAACCCTAAAATTAATTAGGTTGGGATTTGATTTTCGTGAGTTATCACAAAATTGATTGAACTCTGTATGTTGACACAAATTTCTTCGAATTTATTTCCAGAGAGCAGTATGCTTTCCGATTGAGTACTTTTATGCAAAGACCTTAACCTTGATACTTCGGAAAATTCATGTTACTGTGCTGTGAGTGAACACTAATTGTCATGTCATATCAACATTAAGGGTTCAGCCGTGGAACGCAGCACAGAAAGTATTCCGTGAGTCCTATATTAATGAATGATACAGGCAGAGTGTCGAAATTTATAGAATATCTAGGATTGTTGCTACATGCACCATTCTGGATAAATTTAATGTAAACATATTGAATTGCTCAATTAATGCGCCAATGAAGAGATTGTGTACTCATCACTTTTACATGGCTATGTCTCTTTGCAGAATAACAACATATCATACGCAAGGTTTTACAATTTTAGCCCTGAACTAAAAACCACCATCAACACTTGCCTATCGGAGAAATTAATATCGAGTAAATTATTTCAATTGTACTCAATACGATAGAATCGGGCAAGATCAGAACACACAACTACAAAGAAAATAGTTGGGTCTGGCTTCATAATCCCAATGAAGTCTTTGAAGTCGTTAACCTACAGGGTCTCGAAGAAACCTAAGGTTAAAGGAGAATCGACTCTAGTTTATGCAACTAGTAACACATAGGAGGTGTGGGGATTAGGTTTCCCTGTTGCCAGAGATCTCCTTTATATAGTTTTCAAATCAGGGTTTGCAATCCAAGTTACCTTGGTAACACAGCATTCAATATTCACCGTTAGATGAAAAACCTGATTCAACCAAGCTAATATCTTTCAACCATTAGATCGAACTTAGCTTGTTACACACAAATGAAATGTACCCTCATTTAGGTTTATGTAACTGTACCCAAACGTGTACACCATGTTGGCTCACAAATAGTTAACCGAGGTTAGCCATATGATTACTCTCATATCAACCTTATTCATCTTAACCATAACTAGTTCAAATGACTCAAATGAAACTAGTTAAAGAGCCGTTCAATTGCTATATTCTCATAGAAGTATACAAGAACACAATTGAAGCAAAATCGGTTTGATTCACTCGAATCAATCATGAACATTATAGCCACGGTTTGCAAAGATTGCATTCCTTATTATATAAATGTTTATGTTCATGTTCATAACCGATTTTAGAACTTTAACCTTTAAGTATGCAAACGTGTACGCATACTTGAAATACGTTTTGCCAGTACGCAAACGGGTATGCGAACTTTCAATCCCAGCAGAAATTCTCGGACATGAACTTGTACGCCAGTACGCAAATGGGTACGCATACTTAGGTTCCTGAATTTCTCAAACCAACATGTACGCGAGCGGGTGCGCATACTATGGTTCCCGGACATGGATTACATATGTGCAAGAGTGCATAACATGACATATCCAATAATGGTTAAGTGTTCTAAACTCTTATTTCAATAATTGAAACTTTCTTAGAGGATGACAATAGCCGTTTTCACACACTATTAGCATCAAAGTGATTTTCAAGATATTGAAATAATCATAACGAAACATTCCAAGACTACACCAAATGATTGTATCACACAAACCATGTAAGATGTTACTCGGAAATTTTCACATGATATAAGATGAACTTGGTCGAAGCGAAAGCTTTCCAGCACATATTTCAAGAAATATTTAAGCGAGATAAACTCAGCTCGAAATCTCAAATGTGTATATAGAAAACTATATCGTAATACGACTTATGTCTCAATATAGGAGATAGAGTATAAATAGACTTTCCAAGTGATAGATGAGTTTCAGTCTCCACATACCTTTTGTCGATAAAGTTCTACAAGCTCCCCTTAGTAGTTCTTCGTCTTCAAATGATGAACGCCGTGAAGTCTAAGCTCAACTACACAATCTATGCCCTAGTCCGAGACATCTATAAATAGGCTAGAAATCAAGACTTATAGTTTTGATCACTAACATTGACAAACATGCTTGAGATAGCAACGCATGCGATTTCGACCAAGCAGTGCTCTAACAATCTCCCCCTTTGTCAATTTTAGTGACAAAACTATTAATACATATGGATTACAAAATAATTAAAAATTGTAGCTTCTCATCCAAATGCTTGATCTCCTTGGCATCTTCAACATGACTCGAAAACTTTGTCACTTCCAAGTACTCCATGATTCTAAACGTGTTCAACTCAACATCATAGTTGTTGAAGATCCGTAGCGATAATAATGAGAAAACAATTGCTCTCAATCATTGTTATACAGTGTCATAGTATTATTACACAGCATCAAAGTTCAATTGTATCACAACTTTGACAACAATACTAAGGTGATATGTATCACTCCCCCTTAGTCAATACTTCATCTCAACATGAAAACCACTCTCCTTACATAATGATTCGTAAACCATATGTATTTGTAGTATGAAACAACACATTAATTCTCCCCCTTTTTGTCAATATAAATTGGCAAAGGTACGAAAACTAGTGGGATCCTTATGAAATTTTCATAGAGATACTTCATGACTAAAAGAGAATAACATACCAACTTATTTAGATGCAATTATAAAGCCGAAGCTAAATGCATTCATCAAGGAGTTTATAAAGATACAAGATAACCCCTATAATATTCCACAGCCGCACTCCCCACAAAGATTTGACAATAAAGCACAAGTTCAAAAAGAACTCTCCCCCATAATATGTCATTCCCGAAAGAACAACAAAGGCGACCTTGCTTTTACAAGAAAAGAAGGATTTCTTTGGATATAACCAAATCACATGAAAACATGGATTTGAATCCAAAAATCTCAATTGAATCAACCACAAAAATTATCAATTCAATTGGTTATGCTCGACATAAGAGAACTTACGGAGCAACATAGTATATGCACAAAAATGTGGATCGGAGATTGACCAATACTGCGGAATATACAAGGATTCATTCTATTTTTCATCACTATTTGCACAATGACATATAATAGACTTAATCCTTGTAAACAAAAGTGTATCCTTTCTTTCATCAAAATTTGCATAATGACATAAAAGGCTTTAACTTTTGTTTGTCAAAAGTTCATTCTATCTTTTATCAATACTTTCATACCGACATAATAGAGATAACTTTTGAACAAGTATGGGACAGTCATAGGTTCACGGACGTAAACAACATATCCCATAACAATTTGCAATATATAAAACCATAAAGATTAAAATTGCAAAAATCATCTTCCAGAAAACTTAGAATTTAAATAAATAAATCTAAAAACATGAAGATGAAAACGTTGGAAATAGCTATGTGTACTCACAATAATGGTTATTCCAAACCCTAGTAATCCTTCTAAAAACACAAGAAATAAATTCTCATAAGAAGTTTCCTAGACAAAATAAATCAAAAACAACTCTAAAACCAAAAAGCAATCACAAGCGATAGTCAGAGTTCCGGTACGGAAGCTTCACTGGTTCCAAGACCTTCAAGCTCGTGAATAACTGTATCAACTGCATCTTCGGAGAAGATATCCTTACTGAGAAGTTCCTTAACATGTGACTTCATGAGAACAAGGTCAGAGTTAACCTTTTTCAACTCAGTTCGTAGCATGTTAAGATCCTTTGCCGAGTTCTCAAGCTTCAGTTGAGTTTTCCCAATGTCAGTGAGAAAACCATGAACTACTTCATCAGAGACCATCTCAGCAATTTCTTGATCTTGATAAGAAAACGTATAATAGCATGAGGCACGGGATTCAAGTTCGTCAGCTTTAACTAGGGTTCTTTTCTTCTTTAAAACAAACTCCAAATAAACAGAATCATCAATTGAATAAGCTGGTAGATTCCAAGAGTTTGAAGGCCCCATTCTTTAACCAGAAAGAGACAGTATGCGTACTCTCATAGAGGTTTTTGGTATTTAAAGGTTTCATAGGAAACAGAATTTAGGGTTTCCTAAGTTGGTCCGTAACAAACAATATGCGTATCCATACGAACATAACCTTGACCATTACAAACGTAAAAGACCCAGGAAGAGGTCAATCAAACAAGAATGTTGTTTCTTCACCAAAGTTTTTGCTACGTTAAAAAAATCACATGTTTAAGCTTAATAAATTTTATATTCTCTCAAGAAAAAATTCAGAGCATATAGAAGTAGCAATTTTGACACAACAAGAATATTTAAGATTATGACAACAACGATTTGTCAAAAAACAAAGTACAAATACTTAAGTAGAAGCGTTCGTCAATAATCATCCAGCTAAGAACGATAAGAGAATAGCATAGAAAATCAGAGAAACATTTCGCCATCAAGTATACCTGAATAAATCTCACTCTGTCAGGATTTTTATTGAGAGTGAGGTTTCAACCTTGTGATTAATTAGCACAAGTATGAGCCTTGAGCTCATTAAATGAACGTTGTTTCCGGTTAAACCTTTTTTTTTTTTTTATCTTTGGAGGAAAACATTATGATGTGAAAAGTCATCATAAGAATTACTATCACCACAGTATGACGCATAGTGTTGATTCTTACCTGAAGAATTTCGGCCAGGGGGAATTGACAACATGTTGATGATTTTTTTATAACCTTCAATTATCATTTTTAAGTTGTCTTCCATACCTCCATTTTTGCATCCTTCTTCTGGTACCTTTTTCACATCCTGAACAACATTATCTCCCTTTTTGATAGAAGAAAAACCATGAGTTCTTCTTGAACGGAATGGTTTAGGAAGGTTGTTTCTCAATTGAACATTTGAGGAACACATCGAACTGACTTTCCTAGTGGGGTACACAGGGTGAGTACTAAAACCGATAGGTTTAGACATAAGAATGTCAGTTACACCTTTCAGAATTAAATCTAAGGTGTGTTGGAGATGAATAATAAAATTTTCATTCAACCTAGAATTCTTTTTTTGTTCACCAATACCTTTTGAATCACAAAAGAGACACACTTTCTGATCACCTGAGTGATTAGACAGAACAGTCTTAACATCATCGTTGGGAGACTTCCTTCCGTGTGATGTGGATATCCCTTGATTGGAGGAAGACACGGGCGCATACTTTTTAGTCGGAAGGGATTTTGGTTTTGCTTCTGAAATTGATTCTTTTATATTCAGATTAGAGGCAACGGGTATGGTGGACTCTTTGGAACAATCTTGTAAGGAGAGTTTACTTAAGAGATGTTCAATTTCCAATGCATCCTTTTTTGAGTTTTTTCTCAAGTAGAGTTCGTGAAGAACAGACTGAGATATTTTCCTCTTCAAGGACCTTTATAATAGAGTCACACTCATTTACCATACCAACAAGGATATTGACTTTGTGTTTCAATCGGTTGACATCATCAGCCTGGATTCTAACGAGTTTTAGAATCACTGCTCTCACTTTGGATGCATTCCTTTCAACTTCCAGTCGACTCACAAGACGGTGAGTCGTGAAAACACTTGTCAATGTACGTCTGTTTCCTTGGGACACAAGGTTCTTCTATACTCGAGATTGACAAATCTTTCTCTTTAATAGACTTCAAAGAAACAAAACTTTTATTTCTGGCGATGCGTTTATCAGAGACAATTTCGTCCATCCTCAGATCGCTACAAACACAGACTTATAAGGTCTTTAACATGTTTGCCTTCTCTGATACCAATTGAAAATGCGGGGGTCTAACAACCATACCCAACAACTCGTTTGGCAATCTGAGAGGACTTACTCCAATATACTTTCTAGAGAATCAACTAGACAGTCAGACTCAATCTAGAGTAAAGTATATCAAAGAGTTTAATATCTCTGTTACACAATTTAATCAGCAAATCAAACAGATAGAAATCCGCGAGCCTGATTATTATATGAAACAACTTGAACGGTACCAAAGACCAATGTTCAAGTGTCAATCAATTTAATCAACAACCAAAGGTTGGATATTCCAATTGATTGATCTTAACGCACAACTTGTGATATTTCAATTATATAACATAATATAATGCGGAAAAGAAATAACACAGACACCAGAATTTTGTTAACGAGGAAAAACCCTAGGACCTAGTCCAGTTTGAACACCACACTGTATTAAGCCGTTACAGACTCTAGCCTACTACCAATTAACTTTGACCGGACCGTAGTTGAACCCTAATCAATCTCACACGGATTCAAGGCAGCTATGCGTTCCTTACGTCTCTGATCCCAGCAGGATACTACACACTTGATTCCCTTAGCTGATCTCACCCACAACCAAGAGTTGCTACGACCCAAAGTCGAAGATTTGATAAACAAATCTATCTCACACAGAAAAGTCTATAGATTGAATAAATCCGTCTCCCCGTAAATACCCAGTGAGTTTTTATTCCGTCTTTTGATAAATCAAGGTGAACAGAACCAATTGATAATCCGGACTTATATTCCCGAAGAACAGCATAGTATTATCAATCACCTCACAATAATCTTAATCGAATAGCGAAACAAGATATTGTGGAATCACAAATGATGAGACGAAGATGTTTGTGACTTTTATCTTGCCTATCGGAGAAATTAATCTCGAGTCAATTATTTCAATTGTACTCAATACGATAGAATCGGGCAAGATCGTAACACACAACTACAAAGAAAATAGTTGGGTCCGCTTCACAATCCCAATGAAGTCTTTGAAGTCGTTAACCTATGTGGTCTCGAAGAAACCTAAGGTTAAAGGAGAATCGACTCTAGTTTATGCAACTAGTAACACACAGGAGGTGTGGGGATTAGGTTTCCTTCTTGCTAGAGTTCTCCTTTATATAGTTTTCAAATCGTGGTTTGCAATCCAAGTTACCTTGGTAACAAAGCATTCAATATTCACCGTTAGATGAAAACCCGATTCAACCAAGCTAATATCTTTCAACCGTTAGATCGAACTTAGATTGTTACACACAAATGAAATGTACCTCATTTAGGTTTATGTAATCGTACCTAAACGTGTACACCATGTTGGCTCATAAATAGTTAACCGAGGTTAGCCATATGATTACTCTCATATCAACCTTATTAATCTTAACCATAACTAGTTCAAATGACTCAAATGAAACTAGTTAAAGTGTCGTTCAATTGCTATATTCTCATAGAAGTATACAAGAACACAATTGAAGCAAAATCGGTTTGATTCACTCAAATGAATCATGAACATTATAGCCATTGTTTGTAAAGATTTCATTCCTCATTATATAAATGTTTATGTTAATGTTCATAACCGATATTAGAACTTTAACCTTCAAGTATGCAAACGTGTACGCATACTTGAAATACCCGAACCAAGATTGGGTTTCGCCAGTACGCAAACGGGTACGCGAACTTTCAATCCCAGCAGAAATTCTCGAACATGAGCCTGTACGCCAGTACGCAAATGGGTACGCATACTTAGGTTCCCGAATTTCTCAAACCAACAGGTACGCGAACGGGTGCGCATACTATGGTTCCCGGACATGGATTACATATGTGCAAGAGTGCATAACATGACATATCCAATAATGGTTAAGTGTTCTAAACTCTTATTTCAATCATTGAAACTTTCTTAGAGGATGACAATAGCCGTTTTCACACACTATTAGCATCAGAGTGATTTTCAAGATTTTGAAATAATCATAACGAAACATTCCAAGACTACACCAAATGATTGTATCACACAAACCATGTAAGATGTTACTCGGAAATTTTCACATGATATAAGATGAACTTTGTCGAAGCGAAAGCTTGCCAGCACATATTTCGAGAAATATGTAAGCGAGATAAACTCACCTCGAAATCTCAAATGTGTATATATAAAACTATATCGTAATACGACTTATGTCTCAATATAGGAGATAGAGTAGAAATAGACTTTCCAAGTGATAGATGAGTTTCAGTCTCCACATACCTTTTGTCGATGAAGTTCCACAAGCTCCCTTAGTAGTTCTTCGTCTTCAAATGATGAACGCCGTGAAGTCTAAGCTCAACTACACAATCTATGTCCTAGTCCGAGACATCTATAAATAGGCTAAAAATCAAGACTTATAGTTTTGATCACTAACATTGACAAACATTCTTGAGATAGCAACGCATGTGAGTTTGACCGAGCAAAGGTTTCTAACAATCACTTTTCCTGAAACGGAAAAATTAGTCGATCCATAAACCAAAATATGGTTGCATGATGTGTTATGCGTCCTTTGTGGTGGTTTGCATAATGGCTATGTATTCAATATTCGAGTATTGTATCTAAAGTGAAAGTATCACTTTTCTTGAAACAGAGGGAGTACATCGTTGTATTAGTTGCAACGGAAAATTAGTTGATGCATAAACCAAAATATAGCTACATAAAGTATTATATATCCTTTGTGGTGGTTTATATAATGGATATACATTTAATTTTCTAAAATTGTGCCTAAAATGATAAATACCTCTGAATTTTTCGTAAAAACTCTAAATTCGATATTGTTGTTTGTACTCATTGCGTACATTTTTTTATAACTTTTCCAACGAGATAAAATTTGTAAAATTCCAGGGCACGGATTTTTAGATATGTTATATTAAAGTTTGCTTTACAATTATACCCCTGAAAAGATAGGATACATAAGGAGTTATAGTAATTTGATTTATCTTCAACACCAAAATAATGGTACACACACAAGTTGAGTGTGAGCAGCAAATTCAGGGAAACCAACTAACTTATTACATGAAAGAATTGTCAAAATAATCTGATCCACAACGTATGGACCGATGCAATTAGTATTGTTCCCATCGGGCAGGTCTTTATATATTGAACACCTTCTCAAGAACTACACTATAAGCCAAAACCACTATTGCAAATTGCAAACATTCTCATTCTTCTCTCCTTTTCATCTTCTAAAAAGTTCTTAGATTTACTCCTCCCACTATTTTTATCTTCAAACTTATTTTTTTGGGTCTCTTTTGTTTTTCATTTCTTGTTTTTCATTTGAATAAACCAATTTCTTTCTCTCGTGGGTCTCTTTTCTTTTTATTCACTCCATTTTGGAATCTTTTCCTTGTTTTAGTTAGATTAGATAAGCAGGTTTAGTATTAGGGGCGTGACAAATTAATGCAATAGAGAAAATGTTCCCATTAACACATAATATGCTTTGTACGTTCCATATATGGTGTAATGTGATGAATAGGTGCATGCCTCAAATTTGTCCACCAAAGAGGAAAACATTTGAAGAGATTAGTAAGCTACCGGAAGATGAACAAGAGGATGCAAAATAGGAATTTGATAAACAATACATTCTAAATCACGTTAAATGGGTTGCTTTCTCCGGTAAATGGGAGTCATTGACTTAGTCTCTCACTGAAGAAGAGTATAATATAAATCTTGCGGAGTTTATCGAACATTAGTCTATCCCCGATTACCCCGAGGATATTGTAACGTATGTGTGTTTGAGCAATGGTTGGAACTGCACAAAGATCGCTTTGTTTATACATTTACCAACCACCATAAACATTTTGGGAATCAAGTGACAAGTTTGGTAGAGTCGGCTCACCAACGGTTGAAGAAGAATCTTTTTGGATGTGTCAAAAATTTTGTGATCATGTTTAATGCTATGAGAAATTACTTCAACCGCGAGATTGATAGATTTAAAGAAAAGTTTCAAAAAAGTCGTATCATGAAGTACAAGAAATGGGCCAACCTTCGGTTGTTCAAAGGAATCCATTATAATGTTTCCCATGCTTGTATAAAGAAGTTGATTGTAGAAGTGGAGTTGATTGAGAAATGGGGAACCAAGCCGGACGAGGTATGTTTGTAACATGATGAAGTCTACAGGACTCCCTTGTCACCATATAATAGTTAACTATGAAATGACCTAATCCCTTAAAGCGACATATATCTATATTGGAAACAAGTAAGTTTTGTCCCTCCTCCAAAGGGAGATGCCAGAGTAAAGTTCGGTGTTAACGAAATGGGAAGAACCGTACTCGAGATGTACCGAAACATGAACAAACTTGAATGGAAAATCTTTTGGGATGACATTAGGACAATCGTTTATACGCATACTTCGGAGAATGTCCACGAACCGGAAAAAGGCAAGCGCAGAGGTAGGCCAAGCACCAAAGAAACGAAAAAACGATTAAGACAATATGTGAAGGTTTTGATTGGAAAGGAAAGTGAAATACACGCTACAACTAGAGATCCTTCGACGCATGAGCATACCGAGGCGAAGTACCAAAAGGATTCTAAGAAACGGGCTAGGAATAGTATGGAAAAAGGCGAAACAAGTGAACGAGATTTGAATAAAAATGGTACGATATTACCCTCGCCACCAACCCAACCACCTCCATCGGCACCGAGCCAACCAACTCCATGAGACGAGAAGCTTAAGGCTTCAATGTGCCACATCCAACAAAAGAGTCGACCAATTGATGATAAGCCACCACCTATTAAGAAAGCTACTTGGAAGAACTACCTCCATACATTAGAGAGTACGTCATATCCATCGACGACGTCCTTCAGGATAGTAATTGCAGTTTTCACGTTGTCATACAACAACTAGGGCCCTTAACTCAAGGTGCCAAGTAATATAATAGGTGTGCAGTCAATTATGTTCGTCAAAGGTTATTAGCAAAACTAAAGGAGAACCCAGCATTTTACAAGACAATGTTGTACGGTTCATTAGTGAAAATGACGAGGGTATCCGGGTACACCACAATCTTTTCGTTTCAACCTATGATACCTTGAGCGATCATCTATTAATAAAGTCGAGACAATACAACTTCAAGATATTCATTTGATAATAGTTACAGTTCAAAACCGATTTACTATGTTTTAGACTGGCAATAGTGATAGAATGTGGGAATCCAACTCAAAACCAATTAGCAATAATTGTAGTGGTCCCTTCCGCCGAACCATTACTGACCGACAAAAGTACCTTTTCTTGTTAAAAAAATATGGATATTTTTTATTTACAATAGTGATAGAATGTGGGCATCCAACTCAAAACCAATTAGCAATAATTGGAGTGGTCCCTTCAACTATATGAAGTATCTAGACAAGGGATTTGGTTTATGTGGGATTAAGGACTACTATCCTAAACATACCCCTCCACGTGTAGGGCGTGAGTTTGGAGCCCCTAGATCATGTAGAGGCTAGCTCCCTACACGGTAGGGCACGAGTTTGGGGCCTCTAAGTCGTGGGAGAAGCAAATGTAAATATAATCTGTTGGCTTATCAGTAACTTTCGGGCTTACTATTATATGGGCTAGCTCCGAAACTATGATAGAATGTAGGCATCCAACTCAAAACCAATTGGAAATGAGTAGAGTGGTCCCTTCAACTATATGAAGTAGGGCTGCTCGTGGTTCGGTTTGGCTTGGTCTTGTGCCAAACCCAAAAACCAAACCAATGCCTCTTACGGAAAACCAAAACCAACCTGCACCATGCTTGGTTTATATATTAGAAACCAAAACCGCCTCACCGGTTTTTTGGTTTTTTTTTCCGGTTTTTTCTAGTTTTTATTATAGCTTTGATTTTCAACTAGAATTCAAATTTTAATTACTGACTTCAATTTATTATAATTAAACAAAATCATTATATGTGGAAAAAAAGACTAAAACAAATCATATCCCATTGAAATATATATATTTATATATTCAATAATAGCTTTGATTATAACTAAATTTTCTTTATATTCTCATTGAAGTTTATATATTATCTCCGTTTCAAAATAATAAGCAGGTTTGTGTGTAAATTTACACACAAACCTGCCTATTTTTTAGAGACGGAGGGAGTACATTATAATATGATTTTTTTGACGAAAAGGGCAAGTTTTATTGAAATAAAAATGATTAAGTCACTAAAACAGTGACAAAAAGCATAGAGAAAAGATCAGTGAACCACTGCATCCCAATTACAGATGAGAGTAGAAAGAAAAAACCCGAAAAAATGTCCGAGTTCAAAGCCCAAGTAAACAACAAACACTTAACCGATATGATCAATTGATTAACATTCCTAGAATGATTGTTGTAAAGACGATTGTTTCGTTCCTTCCGGATAGCCCACCATATCGCAAACGGCAAAGAAACTCCAAATCTTCTTCACTCGCTAGAATTTTTCTTAGCTCCCAATTCCCATAAATTCAAACTTAACATCACAAAGAAGAGCCCAAGCAATACCAAAACTGTTTAGAAAATAAGACTAAATGGAAGCAAATCGACTTACGGTGAAGAAAAAGGTGATCATTTGTTTCTACAAACCGATTGCAAAACATGCAATTATTGCTCGAACCAATCCAGCTCTGAACAACATATCAAGAGTTGGGGCACCTTTATGACACAAAGTCCACACTAAGAATGACACCTTAAGTGGCACATTTGAGTTCCAAAGTTGCTTATTTGGAAATCTCAGCAGACCCCCATCTTCTAAAGCAGTATATGCATTAGCCACTGTAAAAGAATCCCCATATCTCCAAGCTCTCACATCTTCATCAGTATTCTGTGGAGGCTCACCAATCACCTGCAAAAGATTTGCCACCTCCAACACCTCATTATCTTGCAGTCTTCTACAAAACTTAAAATCCCAGGCTCCATTAGAAGTAGTCAGGTCTTTGACCATCAAATGCTTTGTTCTTGAAATCTTGTACAAATTTGGAAAAAGGCTCTTAAGACAAGAATTACCAACCAGGACATCATCCCAAAAGTGAATACTACCGCCATTCCTCAAATTAAGAACTGTCCCCTCTTTAACAAAATCTCTTGACTTTAAAATTCCAAGCCAAAGGTCTGTGACAAACAAATTTCTATTATCCGCTTTGGAAATAAAGCTTCCACATCTCCTCCAAATTTTTGATTAACAATTTTTCTCCATAGGGCTTGTTTTTCATAGCCATATCTCCAAATCCATTTGGCATGTAATGCCCTGTTAACAATCTGCAATTTCTTTATACCTACTCCTCCTCTGCATTTAGGTAGATTAACTTTAGACCAATCAACCCAACTTTTCTTCTTCACAGAATTGTTTGAACCCCAAAGAAATCTTCTCATAATTCTTTCCAGTTCCTTTGAAATTGAAATAGGCATTTGAAACATTGATAAATAGTAAACTGGAAGGCTAGAAATAACACTTTGGATCATTATGAGCCTTTGACCTTTAGATAAGTAAACCTTTTTCCAAGCTGCCAGCCTTTGTTGAACTCTAATAATGATATCAGCCCAGACCAATTTGCTCTTTGATTTACTACCTATAAGGATACCTAGATAATTCATTGGTAATTGAGAATTTGAGCAGCCAAAAGACTCAGCACAAATTTCTCCATTATGCAATTGGCCTATTCCAACTATAGTGCTCTTTCTATAATTTACTTTTAGACCAGAAATCATCTCAAAAGCAGTCAAAATATGCTTCAAATTTTGAACCTGCATCTCATCATCCTTGAGAAACACCACAAGATCATCTGCAAATTGCAAATGACTTATTGTGATTCCATTCTGGGAAACTTTAAAGCCAGTGATTAGATCATCAGAAGCAGCTTTTTTGAGCATGATATAAAGAACTTCAGCTACTAAAAAAAAGGAGAAAAGGAGAGATAGGGTCACCCTGTCTTATGCCTTTCTGACTCCTGAATAAATCAGTAGCTTATCCTTTCAATAATACTGCAAATCTTGGTGTAGAAATACACCATTTTATCCAGCTCCTCCACCTCATGCCAAAACCAAATCTACCCAAAGTGATGTCTATGCGGTCCAATTCAAAGTTGTCAAAAGCTTTCTCAAAATCCACCTTACAAATCAAACCAGTTTCCTGCAATCTCAATCTAGAATCAATAAGTTCAGAAGTTATTAAAATCCCATCTTGTATTTGCCTGCCCTGCACAAAAGCCCCTTGAAATTCAGAGATTATAGAAGGAAAAACCAGTTTCATTCTTTCTGCCAATAATTTTGAAATAATTTTATACACACTTCCAATTAGACTTATAGGCCTATAATTATGAAGAGACACAACCCCAGCACATTTTGGAATCAGAGTGATATTGGTACAATTAATCCTCCAATCAAGCTTGCTTGTAGTTTCAAATTCTTTAACCACCGCATCAAATCAAGCTTAATGATATCCCAAGCACATTTATAGAACTCCATGGTGAAACCATCAGGCCCAGGACTTTTGTTAGAACCAAAATGATCCACTATTTTCTTCACTTCCTCTTCTGTGAAAGGAATTTCTAAATGCATACTATCAGTAGCTGAAATTGAAGGCACCTCCAAATTATCAAAACCTGGTCTGACTTTGTGATTCTCAGAGAATAAAGAAGAATAAAAAGACTTGATTTCATCAACAATTTGCTTCTTATCAAAACATAAAACTCCATCTATCTTAAGGCAGTTGATGCTATTGAGTTTATATTTGAAATTTGCTATCTGATGCAAATAAGCTGAGTTTTTCTCCCCATCTTTAGCCCACTTCTCTTTGGCTCTTTGTGCAGCTCTTCTGGCAACATTTAAAGACAAAGAAGCATGTTGCAATTTTGCTTGCTCCCTTTCTATAACTTCAACATCAGATAACACAGCTACCTCCTCCAAATTATCCAGAACATCAATCACAAGTTCTAGATTCTCAATTTGAGCTTGCAAATTCCCATAAGTAGCTTTTTGCCAATTTTTGATAAAAAACTTGAGACCCTGCAGACTTCTTTGCAAAAATAAAACTTGGAGAGCCGTAAAAGATAAATTATCCCACCGCATTCTTAAGCTATTTAGAAAATCGGGATGCTTAAGGATATAATTTGTCTAATCTAAATGGTGATTTCAATTTATCACCAAAATTGCAATGCAACATAATTGGAGCATGATCGTAAATGGGTCTTCCGAGTCCGACTTGCATAGGAGAGTTACAATGATTTATGAATTCAGACAAAGAAGAAATCTATCTAACCCGATTAGAAGAGGAGGTTCTTTGAGATTTTGTCCAAGTGAATCTCCCACTGCCCATAGGGAGATCAATCAAAGCAAACCTCCGAACAAAAGCTTTGAATGAGTTTCTATTTGCCACACCACCACCTCGCTAAATTCCTTTCATCACTCTTAAAATCGCATTGAAATATCCTCCAATGAGCCAAGGATCATCAAACAAAATTCTTATATCTCTTAACTCTTGCTGAATTGGCCATAGTACCCCGAATCCGAAGCCCCATACACCAAGTAAAAATCCAAGTAAAATCATCCATCACGTTCCTAAATTTAATAGAAACTGAGAAAGCTCCAATTAAATGATCCTCCATCACCAAAACATCCTCTTTCCACATGACAATAATTTCACCTGAAGCACCCTCTGAAGCAAGAAAAATGTAATTGCACCTATTGCTGCCCCATAATGATCTGATTAACCCATCATCAACTGCCTCCAATTTGGTTTCTTGAATAGTGCAAATTGTAGGATTATGTTTTGCAATTGCTTGATCTAACTACAATAACTTTAGAATCTTGACCCAAACCCCCGATGTTCCAACTCATGATTGTGTGATCCATTAAGCAACACTTGCATCCCTAGAAGCAATGGGATTAAAACCCACTTCTAAATCCAGTTTTCTATAATCGATCACAATTTAGAGCCTCAATTGTAACATCTTCTCTGTTCATCCTTGCATCTTCAGTAATTTCCTCTTCATTGTCATAATTTCCCAAACCATCATCATCATCCACAATAGGAATCTCCAAATCTACAAACTCCTTTGCTGATCTTTGTACAAGCTCAGTACAAATTTTATTGGCCGTTGGGTGGTTAGTAGAAATACCCAGATAATTATTAAAATTCATTTGTTTCTCAATCTCAATCAATTCAAGGTTTTGTTTTTGTTGGATTGGGTTTTTTGAGCATTGAGACACTTGATGAGCTGAATCTACTACCTCCAACGGCTGAGACAAAACTGCGTCTTCTGATTGGTTCTTTGGTTGTTGTACACAATGACCAATAGGAATTGAGGAATTCAAATTTGAATTAAAAGTAGGACTATTCGACGGTTTAGAAAAATTCGGATCATGGGTCGGAGTTCCACCCTTATTCGATGTGAGAGCCGATATCCGTGTCTAAAACCGCACCAATGGATACCACTCTCCCCGTCCTGCCCATATCCGAATCCGAATTCTCCTCGGGTCATGGGCAGGAGTTCCACCCTTAACTAGTGTAGAGCCGATACCCTTATTTGGTACCACTCTCCCCATCCGGCCCATATAACGACCCGAACCCGTCTTTTTCTCCTCACTTACCCATGGTATAACCACTTCATTATCCAAATCGATGCATTGTTTTCAGCCAAAGTCTTGCCCTTATCACTATGGTTAGCCCCTAGCTGTAGTTTGGTTACCCTCCTCCAAACCAAATTTAGCTTTTTTAGCGCCTGATTTGACGTAGAAGAGCAGTTTGAAATTGAAATATTCTCGAGACTTATTCTTAGGATGTGAACTCGCACTTGAATGATTTTGTTCCAAAAAAATCGCCTCCGATAAGATTGTTGTTGAAACTCATGATCAGATTATAATATGATTGAAAGTTGGTTATACATTATTCTGATTTTTATTGGTATCTACACTTGATTATTTTGTTGTTGTTTTTTTTGGTTTTGGTTCTTTTATACAATCTTGGTAAAGGGGCGGCATGAATTGGTAGAGGGGCGGCAAGTGTGATAGCAATGTCCCTCTTATTGGTTAGGGGGTGTCCTATAGGGATGTAGATTGACTAGATTACCCTTTCACCTTAAATCAACCAAAATCAAATCAATTTTTTTTTAACCTAATGAATCAAAAAAAAAAATCAAATCAGTTTTTTTTTCATCTTCTTCTTCATCTTCTCTTCTCCTCCATCAATCCTAACCTCCATTAAAACCGAAAATTTCATCGTCTTCGATTAATCGGCGATTTGAAAATGTTTTGAAAAACCCGGTTAGGGTTTAGTTTATCGTGTTGAATTTAAGTTAATTTTGTATCAAAAATTAGGGTTTTGTATGAAAATTGAAATTGAAATTTCTGGGTTTATGCGAGTTACGGTTGGTAATAACTCAATTACCAACCGTAACTGGATATTTTGAAGAACATACGGTTGGTAATAGTTCAAATACGAACCGTACCTTAAAAAAATTGAGAATTAGGTTTAGGTACGGTTGGTACGAAACCTTAGTTACCAACCGTATATCATCCTGAATGTTAAGAATTTTTGAAGTAGTGATGTACGGTTCGAAACTATAGATGACTTACCAACCGTAGTTTAGTTACGGTTGGTTTCGATTCCTTTTTTATGAACCGTAATTAGTTACGGTTCGTATCCAAGATTTTCTAGCAATCAGAATCGTATTACGATTGGGTTTTTCCCCAAATTGAACCGATTTACGGTTGGTAACTAGCTTATTTCCAACCGTATGTTCTTGTAAAATTTTAAAATTTGATCTTTTTACATATTTTAGATAATTTTGATCAACAAAAAGCTAATGGGAACTAATTTTGATCACTCACCTCTAATTTGCCACTTGAATCACTCATTTTGGTTGAGTGAATCAAAATCTAGGGTTTCACAAATATCACATAATTTTTTATGTTTTTTATAACTCTAAAAATCTAATTTTAGAGTTATTATAAGTGAAAATTGATTATCAAACACTAATCTTGATTATCAAACACTAATCTTGATTATTAATAATAAGGGTTAATTGGTCATTTCCATTTTTTAATAAGGGGCACTTGAATTTACTTCTAATGACCTTTTTTGTCTTATTAGGTTGCCGCCCCTCTACCGATTCCTACCGCCCCTTTACCAAGATTGCTTTTATAACGTCAAACCAAAAACAACTACCTAGACTTGGTTTTTCCGGTTTTTTAATTTTTCGGTCTCGGGTTTTTTTGGTGTTTTACAAATTCGGTCAAGGTTGAAAACCGAACCATGGGCAGTCCTAATACGGAGGTTCTAGGTTAGGGGTTTGATGTGGGACTATTATCCTCAACAAGTAGCTGCTCAATTAGTAAACTAAATCAAAGGAGTTGGGCTTTGGAATTGGACAGCCAAATGAAAGGAGCTGCAAACCATCCTCGATAAATTATCAGCAGCTTTTTTCACATCTGGATCTGGAGTCATGTTTTCAATATGGCTAAGAATGGAGTTCCATAGTTAATTGCAGACAAAAGGACATTCTTCTATTCAGTGGTTGATAAGAGAATGTTAGAGTGCAGTTATCAACAGACAAAAAAAGTCTTTGGATGTTGTTAAATATGCTTTAATGAATGAATCGTTTAAGCTCAATAATACAAGTCATTTACTAACTAAATCCCGTTAGACGGAAAATCTATTTAAGTATGAAATAGAAATGAATGGATAATAAAGACGGGGATAGAGCCAAGCCATGTGCACAATGGGGTCAAGGAGTAATGCTCAAAAGTTTTTCCCTTAGAAAAATATAAGCAGTGGTAAATGAAAGGCAGAGATGAACCATGAATGCCATGAAAATGAAGAAAAACCCTTTCACAATCTAGTCTGCAGCAGAGAAGAACGAAACGAATTGGTGTTACTGGAATGAAAGCTCTAAAGCATACAAAAGCCATCAGTATTAGTCGTGAAGTACAACTTGATTGAGTTTAAGCCTATGGGACAAGGAGGCTTTTGGTGCAATCTTGGACCACCTTGGAGAGAAAGACATTGTAACAATGATCTGCTGGAATGTAATCCTGAGGAAGTAAATCGTCTGTATTACGTGGAACAAAGGCGACCAAGCCTTGAACTACTAGGGGATAACAATGCGAGTAAATGTGATTGGCCTGAGAAGTTGCATGTCACCAATCAAAACAGTAAACAGCTTGGAATTAGAATGTTCCAAAAATTGAGTTCCTAGCAGTACTAATTGAGTAAACATAACACTAAGGTGCCAAAAACTTGGTTGAAAACAGAAAACAACAGCGCTAAATGTGCGCTAAATCTGTAGTTGTTGTGTTCAGCCAGACCATTCTAGCTCTTGGTTTTGATTGTAAACTTTTTTGATCCATTGTTTTTTTGTGCCTCCTTGGCACTGTGTTGTCAATTTTAACCTATCTTCAGCACCAAAAAATTGGTACATATCTGTCACAAGACACAAGTTGAGTGTGAGTAGCAAATTGAGGGAAACCAACTAACTTATTACATGAAAGAATTGTCGAAATCTGATCCACAACCTATGGACCCATGCAATTAGTATTGTTCCCATCGGCAGGTCTTTATATATTGAACACCTTCTCAAGAACTCCACTATAAGCCAAAACCACTGTTGCAAACTGCAAACATTCTCATTCTTCTCTCCTTTTCATCTTCTAAAAGTTCTTAGATTTACTCCATCCACTCTTTCCATCTCCAAACTTCTCTTCTTGGGTCTCTTTTGTTCTTCATTTCTTGTTTTTCATTTGAATAAACCAATTTTCCTTCTCTTGTGGGTCTCTTTTCTTTTGTTCACTCCAGTTTGGAATCTTTTCCTTGTTTTTCTCCCTTGTTTCAAGCATACACTAAAGACTCTCAATATAATTTTATATGTCAGGGATTTCCTACAATATAATTTGAAGTCACATTGAAGTCTATTCATCATCCATTTCCATTAAGTATCTTCATCTCGTAGTGTTTTCTTACTTTTCTTCGATCTTCGAAGAATTTTCTTTTTGTTGAAACAAATCCATGGCAACAGTTACGATACCACCAGCTTGCAAAGCAACTTTATCTTTCCAAAACAGTAATCCGGAACTTCGTGATCCGTCATTCTCTTCTTATCTTAGTAATGTTGCAGAGGAACCTTTCGTGCTAAAACTTACTGAGGCAAGCTATAAACCAGATACCAAGAGCATTAGTATTCCGCGAGAGTCTATGTATCAAGTAAATGCAGGCAGGAAGAAGAGTGAAGATGGTGAAATTGGCATTTTTGGTGCTGAAAAATACTTTGATGGTGTAATGGATGTGGATAAGACTAGAACCAAAGAGAATGGTGCAAGGAAACATCATAATATGAAAGGAGAAAAAATGAATTTACGCTGCGGCCCGAAATCTAAGTATGGAACTCCTAGTACATGTTCAGAGTTGAGTTCAAACAGCCAAAAAGCATTATTAAGAACTCCGAGTCGTCTAGACAGGTCCAACAGCAAGAATATTTTCGCGGCACTTGGTTGCAACTGCTATTGTTCTGACAAGAAATCTGTTGATGTTGATGAAAGCATCGGAGGTTACAATAGTAATGATCCACCAAGCTTCTTCGAAAACAAACGGTTGGATTCTTCGAAAGTTAACAGCAACGCTTTACGGAAACTACCAATGAAAGTTGAGCAGCAACCAATTGGTTTTGCTCAAAGAATACAAACTTCACCAGAGTGGTTTAAGGAAGAACTTCCCTCTCAGAAGTTCGATAAGTTGAGTCTTCAGTTTAACAAACAAGACTTTCTTCCTCTACCAAATTTAAATGCTGCAGCGGAGAATGTCGTAAACTTTGGAAGCAAGGATGTTAAAGAAGAGTACAAAGAAGAGAATAAACCACGAAAATCTTTGGATGTGTTCAGGGCTCCTATCTTCAGCAAGGAAGAAATGGCGCTGAAACTTCAAAGTAAGTCAACTCTACTGAATTGGGATGACAGCAGTCCAAAAGCAGAGAGAATTCCAGCAGTGTTGACACGCATAGAAATGGACGACGACACTGCCAGTGATACAAGTTCTGACCTATTCGAGATCAAGACCTTATCAACCAACACTAACCACCCGTTTTTTCAGTCTAGTCAAGAATCAGATGATGAATCAACTTGCATGTCTCCCACTACATGTTACGATCCTAGCGAAGCAAGTATTGAATGGAGTGTTGTCACTGCGAGTGCTGCAAATCTCTCAGTAGTTTCCTATTCTGGTGAGCAAAAGCCAGTAACTGAAACCAAAACCCCGAATGCATCAACCAAGAATGTAATACGCAAGGAGGTGCCAAAACGTTCGCTGATAGGATGCAAGAGTAGCAAAGCCGTGAAGGTGGTGACAGATGCACATCGCGTTCCTAATAGACTGAACTCTGAGAAACAAATGCAACATACGACTAGGTTTCAAGCTGAGAGTGTTAAGGTGAAGGAGTCTGACTCTATAAGCCAGCAACATTCTACTCTGCCACGGTCTGCGCGTGTTTCACATTCTCTGTACATGAACTAAGCATTGTTCTTTTCTCGCCATCACCGGATTCAGGAGTTCAATGTCAGTTTATTGTATGTATGAATGGTGAAACCCCATTCTTTTACCTTCTAGTTAAATTATCTGTACTCTAGTGTATTGATGTATTGTTTTTGCTGTAGTGTTTTCCAGCATTGAATTTGAGCCCACCAAATATAGGTGGTATAGCTTGGTACTGAATGTTATGATATTCATCTAAGAAATTCTACCACCATGTGAAGAAATTTCTGTCTATCAAAATTTTAATTTCAGCCACAAATCAAGTTAATCGAATGGAATGCGACATTCTAATGGACCCATTCACTGTTAAAAAAAAAAAAAAAAAAAAAAAAAATCTTATTTATTCTGATCAGAGAATATCAAGGAGTCTATTTGCCGGGTCAGGATCTCATGAAGAATATGTGTTGTTCACCTTGCAACCAAATGTCAGCAATGTCAGACTATTTACTAACAGACAAAAATCCCCTTTCCCCTCAAAAAACATAAAAGCTTGTGCCGACAATAGCTGTTCAACTAGTGATATAGTTTGGCGTTTGCACATTACAGATCTTTTGTCCGGCTTACGTACGTAATTGGGGTTTAAATTCTGAACAGTGTTTTTGAGATGCTTAAGGATGGAAGTCCATAATTCATTGCAGACAAAATGACATTCTTCTAAGTTGTGGTTAATAAGAGAATCAGCAACAGACAAAAACAGTCTTTGAATGTTATTAAATATGGTTTTAATGAGTAAATCATTTACATTTCAGTATTGAATGGATAATAAATAGGGGGAGAGGGCCAATCCATGTGCACAATGGGGACAAGGAGTAATACTGTAGAGTTGTTTTCTTATAGAAAAATAAGTGGTGAAAAGGGGAAGGTAGATGAACCATGAATGCAATGAAAATGAGGAAGAAACCTTTCACAATCTAGTCTAGCTAAGCAGGAGCAGCTAGAGAAGAACCAAACGATTTGCGTTACTGGAATGAAAGCTCTAACGCATAGCAAAGCCACCAATATTAGTCGTGAAGTAGATCGACGTACTTGATTGAGTTGAAGTATCTGGACAAGGAGGTTTTCAGCAAATCTTGGACCACCTTGGAGAGAAAGACGATGATCTACTGGCATGTAATCCTGAGGATGTAAATCGTGTTACGTGGAACAAATACGAGCCTTTCAACTGGCCGGGATAACGATGCGATTAAACGTGATTGGCCGAAGTAGTCTGTCATCAATCAAAGCAGTAACAGCTACAAGTAGGATATGGAATTATAATGTCTTGAAAGTTGAGTTCCGAGTAGATAAACGGTATCCAAAGAGATAACACTATGCCTATGGGTACGACTGTAGTGCTATAACTGAATCTGCAGCTTCTAAAGAAACAAGACTATGAGTATGAATTACTGCTGTGAATGAATCATTTTCAAACCCCGTCCTTTTAAACAACCTCCAAGTACCTAAACGTGGATTGTAAATATACGGTGCTTGCCGATTCCAGCTATGATATACTATGAATTCTCCTTTCGTCTTGATGTATTCAATCTTTTCAAAGATCACGTGGAACTCCTTGTGATTGGGATACGGCGTAATTGACAGCTTTTTAACCCAGCCTTTAGTATTATAATCTAGCACCCATATGATTGCGTCGTCAAATTTTGACGAAGGATCAAATAGGCATAAATCGCCTTCCAACTCAAAAAGTTGAAACTCATATTCAAGGCATGAAGCGTAGTTGGATGGCGTAATCGCTTGTATGGTCCGAAACTCCTCGGTTTCTATATTGAATGATAATATTGATTCCGATACGCTTGGGTAAACTCGATGTTGCATCAAATGTATGAAACCATCAACCATCCAGTAAAGAGTCCCGTTAATAAATACAGGCGATCTTTTTCTACTTGGAGGATAAGAGCAGTTACCAACACTTCTTCTATGCTTAGTTCTTAAGCCAAGAATCTCAAACTCCATTCGTGCACCATGGCAACGTACACAAATTACTTCGTACTCCTCTTTACGTGGATGGAAGTAAAATCCACACACATAAAAAAGAATATTTGGGGAAGTGATAACAACTTGTTCTTTTGTAACCGGATTCCAAATACAAAAAAGTAAACCAACTATGCTTCTGAATAAAAGAAACCCATGATATGAACCCCATAGATCAACTGGGCGCCCCTTGCAATATGAACTAACATCAAAGTTTGTAGCCTTCACTTCCTCAGCTTTATCATCAAAAAAGAAAAGCTTGATGCCGTTGTCAATGGATTGTGTATGAGATTGCACAACAATGGTTGGAGTAGATTGGCCCCGGTCTAGGCGTGTACGTATAAAGCAGGAGGGAGTCATGTTTAAGTCATGTAAGATGTCATTTGAGTTAGTTTGCCACAACTGGAAGATGCACCTTGATAATTCGTCATTTGAGTTAGTTTGCCGTAACTGGAAGATGCACTTTGGTGGAAGTCTAGTGAGTATGTTGGTGATGATATCATAAGGAAGATCAGGGATAGGACCCTCCTCAATTTCTTGAATGCATTCATGAACTTCTGCTGATAACTCTACTAGAGGAGGTGCACGTGCACAATCCTTTGCTTTATTTAATTTTTTTGTAAATAAATCACGACACTTACCCTGAAGGAGTGGAACCCAAGCAATGCATGGATGTTTACCCATTGAGATAAATCTGAAACAAAAGTAAGATGAAAAGAGAGGTTTTGAAGATGTTTCTGAGAACTCTTCTTGTTATTATGTGATATAATATGATGGACCCGCTCAGGGAATACAAAATTTATAGGAATGCCTGCAGAGCCGACGAATGCACCTACCAAGAATAGGTATACCGAATATGAATAGGAAAAGGATTAATAGAAATGGAAGACCACTTGTGCTCTATATTTGAAGTCGAAGTTTGTAACCGCTAGAATCCACCAGAGATCTCTTTTATGACGACCGTTGATTACACCACAGTTTCCTACTTCTTCCGCATCCTCAATTTCTGGTTTCAGTATCTGACTTGCAACTTCAGTGCTGGGAAATTGAGGAGGGTGAGTAGACTTTTTGTGCCTGAGAACATCGTGAACTAGGTTTCTGCTTATATGCTTGGCAGCTGTAGCAATAGTAAGACGCGGATTAATGCCAACAGAAAAATGGAATTAAAGATATGTCACATATGTTGAGGCTTGGATGCACTGTTGAAGGACATGCCGAATTAAGAACTTGACCTTTGGAGTTGCAAACGCCTTGGGAAGGATCTGTTGACACATTGCAACCACCTAAGAAATGAACAGATGTGCCTGGAGATGAAAAGAATCCCTCCTAATCTCTTAGAAAGTTTTTGAAGAGCTTGGATCTTTCGATTGAGTGGTGGATCAAGGGGTGGACAAAAGTAAATTTTATCTGAATTCTCTTCAAGTATAATTCTCCCATCACTTTCGTCATGTCCCATAACATTAAGCATCATCACTTGACTGCCTTTTACACACATCATGCGCTTGATTTTGTCTATCAACCTGTGTAAGAACCAGTAACCCATTGGCCATCCATAAGTTGTTACTCCCTTGAATAGCAGTGATGGGAAAGATGTTGGTAGTACTGCGCTCTAGAAATATAGAGAGAGAGGGATTCAGGTAGTCATGTCATAAAAAAGCTTTCAGTATTATGTCTGCAAGAATGGAAGAATAATTAATGATGTATAGAAAGAAGATTACACCTGGATGGTGAACCCAATGAAGAGATGTATGATGAGGAAATTGATGGTCCCGGTCGACCTTGATAAGGTATCTTTGAGAATTGCTCTGTATTGACTCCCTGACCATTTTTACCTGCAAGATAAGCCCCATTATTCCCATTACAGCTAAACCCGTAACCAAGGCAATCCGAGACTGTTAGTCTCTTCTTTCTGACTGAAAAAGAATCTTCGCCGTACCAAAGACTCCAGCCGAACAAAACACATTCTTATTCTTTTGCCGCATCTCACAGTAACCCAAAGGCATTCTTCCCTGGTTATTGGTGGGCATCAGTAAGAAGACAATCTTATGGAGTTTGATCACGCACGTTTAAGATTAGGGTTTAGTTCATCACTTCTTGGCACGCGGACAGCTTGCTCTAACTTCAATTTGGAATATAAGTGTGCCATTCTGAACTAGTTCTTAGGTATAGCTGTAACTGAACGCCTCCCTTGTGTTTAGGGTTGCATTTTCCTTTCAATAAGAGCCTATATGGCACTGCACCCATGGTACTAATTGCAAGTTTCCTTGTTTCAGTTCCAGATCAATCTGGAAAATTTTCAATCTTTTCCTAAGATACATCTAATTTGGGTAGGAAAATGCTAACCTCAATTGGCCATCCAGTTCAGCCAACACTTCAGAAACTTCATCAGACAAAGGATGAGAATTATCAGAAGCTACAAACTCTTCAACCTTGCCATCTATTTCAATTGAACTTGAACCAGGAAATTTCTTTTGAACTCCTTGTTCTTTCATCATCCCCCTAATTTTTTCAGCTTCACTCCATTGATTTGCTTCCACATACATACTGATAAGAAGACCATAAAGCCCACTGTTATCTGGTTCCAAAGATAACAATTTTTCTGCTGCAACTTTAGCAATTTCTAAGTTTCCATGGAGTTTACACCCACCAAGAATCGCACCCCATATCACATAATTTGGTTCAAATTTCATATTTCTAACTAGACCTAATGCATCTTCAATTAACCCAGCTTTGCTTAGAAGATCGATGACACAACCATAATGTTCAATACTAGGAGATATTGAATAATCTTGAGTCATGCTTAGAAAAATTTTACGTGCTTCTTCTACTAAACCGGAATGAGTACAAGCACTAAGAACACTAATAAAGGTAACCTCGTTAGGTTTAATTTTCTCCTTTTCCATTCTCCTAAACATATCCAATGCAGCTTCGCCAGATCCATGGACCGCAAGCCCTTCAATGATAGCATTCCAACAAAACAGATTCTTCTCTCGTAATTTGAAGAATATCACTAAGGATCTGTCTAAATTTCCACACTTTGAATACATATCAATCAATGCTGAACCAATATAAACATCAAGACAGAATCCGTTATTCATTATGTAATGATGTAATTCATTTCCTAATTCAAGAGCTCCTATATGTGCACAAGCCGAAATAACAGTAGCCATCGTCACTTCATCTGGCCTAAACCCTGCATTTTTCATATCTTGGAATACTTGTATTGCTTCCCTACACCTTTTGTTCCGCGCATAGCAAGTGATCATTGTTGTCCATGATATAAGATCCCTCGCTGGCATTTGGCCAAACAAACTGGCAGCAGAGTCAACCTCCCTAACTTCGAATAACCATCGATCAATGTATTCCAGGAAGCCGTATTCCTTTCTGGCATCTCATCAAACAATTTCCTTGCAGAACTCAAATCTCCTATCCGGACATAAACTTTAATCATACTAGTCCATGCAACAACATCTCTTTCAGTCATTTCATCAAACACATTCTGAGAATCATTAATCCTGTGCAAACTTAAATAAAAACCGATCAATCCAGTTTGTACAAACACATGAGATGAAAACCCAGTCTTCCATATCTGACTATGAACTGCTTCTCCATACTTCACAGATTGCAACAAACTACAAGCTTTTATCAAAGCCGAAAAAGTAAAACTAGTCTGCAAAACCTGATTTTCTAACATCTTTAAGTATAACTCTAAGGCTAAAATAGGTGAAGAACACTGACTATAAGCTCTTAACAATGCATTGTACACAAAAGTATTTGGTTCTTCCATTTGATCAAAAGCTAAAGTAGCACAATCTATTCGATCAAATGTCGCACAGGCACTAATGAATTGGTTAACTAAGAAACAATCTTGATGAACACTAGTTTTTATCATTGAAGCATAGATAGGTTCTAAAATATACTGATTTGTGCAATTCTTAAGGTGAGTTTCGATTTGATGAAATGGGTTGGGTCTTGATGTTGTAAATATTGAAGTGGAAAAGGAATGGACCAAGAACTTGGTTACGTTTCTTCTGACACTGAAGCTTATCATTGTAGACGAGAAACAGAGTGAAGGATCTAACTTTGAAAGTCTGACATCGTCAAAGTTTTTTCTTCTTCTATTCTGATAATGACAAAGCTAGGCCTGACCTCTGGCCCGACCTAACCATATGGACCTGGTCCGACTACCAACCCCAACCGCCTAACTTCCACTAGCACTTACATTTTAAACGAAAAAAGAGTTTTTATAGCTTCTCCGATGAAATGCATGTGAAGATTAATGTCTAAATCTGTAAAAGCTTATCTAACCCCGACTTCTTAAAAACATATATGTGGGAATGTTATTATTATCCCTATTATCCATGGGCTTTGCACGAACACCTTTCAGGGGCAACTTTGCAACGGGCTTAATATCCAACAAGATGTTGATGTACGATTTTAACCTCCACCTTATTTAATATGTCGGAATATAAGTTTCAGCTTTTCTCGATAGCAGTTTCGAGAGAGAGAAAATTAATTCCAGAGAGCTTCTTCAACTGAGCTGAGAGCTGAGATCAGAGATCAGACAAATTCCAGTTTTTCTCTTCATTAATTCTTGTTTTTTAAACATGCAGTTTTGAATCTAGTTGAATCTAGATGAATCGAAATAGTTGAAGCAGTTTCAGAGGTAGATTTTGTTTATTCTCCATTGAAGAAGAGGATTCTCCATTGAATCTAGTTGAAGCAGTTTCAGAGTTAGTTAGTAATTGTTCTTCAACTGAGTTCGAGATCGTTTTCAATTCAACTGAATCAAAAGTTTTTGCATATTCGACATCTTGTTGGATCTGAAGATCTACTTCAGTTTTTGTACTGTTACGAAGCTTGATTCGTTATTGTATTTGATTGAATCATCGATTGCAGAGATATTACGAAGCTTGATTCATTATTTTCAGAGATCAAACGATTTGATTTCTTCTCATTATTCAAGTTCAATCTCGTTAACAGGTAAGATTTACTTTTTTGCTTTAATCTTTGTTTTGTTTTAACATATTTGTTCTGAATAATGTAATGTACAAATTGTTTGTTCTATTCATATCGTTTGTGATTAACCGTGAATTTGACATGTTTGTACATTTTGAATAAATTGTATTTTCAATTTTATGATTATCATTTTGAAACACAATGTAACTGATAACCATTATTCGTAATTATTACCAGGGTATTAGCTAGATTAAAGTGAATATTTATCTATCAAAACCTTTCAGTGTATTAGTAGTTTCAGGTTATATTGTTAGTGAATATCAAAACCATTCAGAAACTGAATATTAGGTCATATTGTTATTTTTTGATGTGTATTGTTGGTGGTTTTAGGTTTTCTGATACAACAATGTAGTTGTTGAACCTGTTACATATAAAACAATGTAGTTTTTGATGTGTATACTTCATCTTTTTCCACCGATTGCTCTGAATATACTTCTACGAGGGGCGCAGCCCCGAGTGATTTGCGTCATGACCAGATTTTAAGTTACAGGATATGCTGAATCACATATTGAATCTCGGGACATGCTGTAGGTTGGTTTTTGTGATCCAACAATGTAGTAGTTCAACCTGATTACATTATGTTAGTGAATACAAGCAATGTAGCTTGTCAATCTGTTTATATTGAATGTCGTTGTTACTGAAAACACATATTGAATCTCAGGACAACTTGTCCAAGTTGCTTCCATTTCTGAAAACAACTTTTGGTAGTTGCTTCTGGTTGTGGAAACAACTTGGGTTGGTTTCTTTCAATATTTTCTCCAAACAACCTGTGGTAGTTGCTGCTAGTTGTGGAAACAACTTTGGTTGGTTGCTTTAAATATGTTCCCCAAACAACTTGTATCTGATTATCTTTTGCAATTTACTGAGTTTCTTTTTTTTGTCAGGTAAATATGGTTGTCGCAGATATTAACTTTTTCAACTTAAGCATCTCTAATGTTATTTCAGAATCAACTACCTTCAAGGAGACGCAAAGTGTTGTGTTACATTCTTGGAGTATTCTTTCTCAAGTCCCGTTTGTGATTCTTTCTGATGTTAATGGTGTACTTCAAACCATTCAGTCTGATTTGCATTTGAATTTTCTCGTTATATACTGTCAATCTAATAGAATAGAAGTTTTGAAGTTCAATGTTCAATTCGAAACTCCTTCTTCTTCTTCTTCTTCATGTGCTGCTTCTTCTTTTTGTCCTACTTCTTCTTCAACTTCTTCAAGTTGTGTTTCAATTGACAGTTTGGATTTTGTTGAAGACATGACTGATGATGTTTCAGTGAATCAATTATCCGTAAAAGAACCAAGAAAGTATGACGCTTTAATTCGGGAATTCTTAGGTATTGGTCGATGTTTGAGGGATGGAAAGAAGAAGTCCGTGATGTCATTATGAAGTATCAAGTGGAGAGTGGGCACAAAGTCAAACTCCGTGAAGAGTGATCGGAAGCGTTATGCCGTTTGTTGCCTTTTCAAAGTAGAAAAATGATGTAAATGGAGGTTCCACTCATCTTTGGTAGACCCAGACGGCCATGCTTGTAAGTGCAAGTCTTTTATATCTGAGCATTTTTGTGGGTTGGCGTGCTCCGATCCTTCAAAGCTTCGAATGACGAAGACATTTATCAAGAACATCATAAAAGACGATCTTAGAGTTTCAAGTAAGCATAAATCAGCTACTGACATTCAAGATTTGTTTTTCAGAGAGTATCAAATTGACCTCAGCTACCATCAAGCATATCTTGGACTGAATTTTGCAAAGAATGTATTTGGGGAGATGATATCAAGTCGTATTCTAACTTCTTGTGGTATGAAGAATCCATGAAGCGTCATAATCCGGGAAGCGTCATCAAATTTGAGTTTAATGTTGAAAACCGACAGTTTGAGAGGTTTTTTTATTTCTTTTGAAGCTTGCATCACAGGTTTTAACAAGTATTGTCGTCCTATGCTGATAATAGATGCTACGTTTCTTACTGGAAAGTTCAAGGGTGGACTTATGGTAGCTTGTGGGAAAACTGGCAACCAAGGTATTATGCATTTTCTTTCCTGTTCTCTTTTTATGATGTGTTTATTTATTTTTTGTGTTTCTATCTGTGGTTTTACATTTTTTTGTTTCAAATTATGGAGAAAAACCTTTGGTAAGTTTCTTTGTCTAGCCTGATGTTGTTGTAGGTTCAGATTTTGAAAGCAACTTGACCAAGTTGCTTCCATTTTTGGATACAACTTGTGCTAGTTGGTTCCTTTTTTCTGGAGACAACTTGTCGTGATTTCTTCCACTGTGCAATTCGAAACATGTTACCCATTTTTTGTATTAAATTTTTTTGTTTCTTTTTCTTTGTAGAGATATTTCCACTTGCGTTTGGGCTTGTTTCTGGGGAAAATGGTGATAATTGGCGCTGGTTTCTAGAAAATTTAAAGGGAATTGTCGATGATGATCATCCGTTGACTATCATATCTGATCGTGGAACTGGACTTTTGAAAAATGTTCCCGAGGTCTTTCCGAATGCTTTTCACTCATATTGCCCGTACCATATGAAAGGAAATATTCCAGTTAGCAAGGGCAAGAGTAGACAGACTGCAGTGAAGTTGTTTGAGCAATGCTACAGTGATGTCACCAATGAGCAATTTTTGAAGGCAGTATCAAGCATGCACAATCTGAAGTTGTTCTATTTCATTGAGTGGATGAAGAAGATCCCACTGAAGAATTGGGTTGCTCATGAGTTTCTTGGGGAAAGGTTTGGAGAGCTTACTTCCAATATAGATGAAAGCTTTAATGACTTGATTAAGCACCTAAAAGCGACCGCAAGTTATTGAGTTGATTGAATGTATTCGTTCTAGGACAATGGAGACAATGTGGAAGAGGAAGCTCGCAGCTAGCAAGTGGACTACAAGACTTACCCCTAAGATGAAAGCAATTTTAGACAAGAGGATAACTGACTGTCGTAGATATAAGGTGCGTCGAGCCAGTGAAAAAGTATTTGAGATCAGAACTAATACCGGGAAGCATACTGTCGAATTGGAATCCCAGACCTGCACTTGTCAGTGGTGGAAAAAACACAGCTTCCCCTGCAGTCATTCCGTGAAAACTATGGTGCAGATTGGTGAGGACGAGGTATACGAGCACATCATACCTTACTACACTGTCGAATACTACAGAGTCTGTATTCAAAACCTATCTATCTCATTCCTGATGGAGATAAGCCGGATGAGATTTCTCGGACCAAATATGTCATGCCTCCCCCTATTGGACCACAAGTTGGAAGACCAAACTCGTTCAGTAAACGCAGATTACCGTGAGAAATTTCGCAATAAGAGAAAGTGTGGCGTTGTGGAATGCTCGTATATCATAATCGTAGAACATGTCGGAGTGCTCCATTGGCCGCTCGCCCACCAATTTTCAAGGATCAACCAAGGATTGGAAGGTTTTACAGAATGATGTTCCTATGATCTTATGAATTTCTTAACTGCATTAGACTTTTTTCATTTGTTCCAGTTTCTTTAATGTTTTTCTGAACTCCTGATTTTATGTTTATGTGAACTTGGTTTGTCTTTAATTGATAAGGGTACACTTTTTTTGTTCAATTTGTTATGCTGCAGTTGTTATGAAATCATTTTTTGTTCTTCAGTTTGCTACAGGGTCTGTAATCTTTTTTTTCTCATGGAAAGTATGTTGGTTTTGGCTACAGATTTGCTAGTTGGAGGCAACTTTTACTAGTTGCTTCTGTTTTATGAAGACAACTTTTGCTAGTTGCTTCCATGTTGGGAACAACTTTTGCAAGTTGCTTCCATTTCAGTTCCTGCATGATTTTTTTGGTGACAACTTTTATTAGTTGCTTCCAACCGGGAACAAACTTGAAGCAAGTTGCTTCCATAGATGGAGACAACTTGAGCAAGTTGCTTCCATTTAAGTACACAACTTGAGCAAGGGTCTGTCTGTATTTTTTATCCATCTCCCCTTTTACCTATGCATACCTGCAACCATATAGAATTATTGCAACACTGAATATAATCAAAACATTCAAACTTTAACTAGACAATATTAAGAAGTGTACTTTAATTAGATAATACCAACATAATGTTTTACAACCAATAATAATTTATAGTTCAATCAGAATAATACTAATAAGTTTAACCAAATGTAGTTCAATCACATAATTCTAGATAATACTAACAAGTTGTCTCTGTCATTCAATACTACTGGGAATACACTACAATCTGACTCGAATTTGTGTATTTTTGTTTCTTCCATTCATCAGTTGCAGCCAATATACAGAACGCCATCTTGATCCTCTTTTTGTTAAACTTCTCAAGATAATGTTTATTTAGTCCTCCTTTCAGCATACCGAATTCTTGGTATTTGACCAACATCTTCATAAAAACACACACAAAAATTGCGCAGTCAGGGTGTTCTTCTTGTTGAAGTACCTTTGGAACCTTCAATGTATGAACAATTTGTCTACCATCTTTATCTCGATGTCCAATCTCATTTAGAACTTTGCTTAGTCTCTTTGTAAGTTTATGCAACTGACCTGACAACAATGGACTTTGCTTCATTGAGTTGCATATCTTCCATACTCCCAAAGAACACCAAAGTGGGAGTTCATGCACAAAGTGGAAACATCAAGCATCTTGTTCTTGGCATCCAACGGTAATTTTCCCTCACATACTCTTCTACGCAACTTGTTTCTATTGCATTCTCGTCTCCGTTGGCCATTGCTAATTGTACGTATCTCTGCATCATTGTGAAAGTTTTTAAAAATCAAAAAGATAAAGACTAACTAGTGTGTAATTTATCAGATGAAAAAGTTGTCTCTGCAAAAAGTTTTTACAAGTCAAAATAATATGCAATCTGGTAATACTAACTAGTGTGTAATTTATCAGATGAAAAATTTACTTACCAAAAGATTGGTATTTAGTATTACATGCTTGGTGTATAAATTATCGCTAGAAACCTTTTCCATCTTCGAATTCAAAATACTGATGTAGAAGTCTACGATATCACTATCGATATAGAGATCATCCAATAGATCTTGGATGAACTTTTTCTGAATGTGAAATTCATTATTCGGCCCAGAATAAGCATTTTCCCTGCATAATCCAACAACACAGCAAACATCATTATTCGGTCCAGAAAGTTATGAAGTCAACTGAAGCAGGTTCCTTCCTAGTTTTGTTTTGGAGTATTAATGAAGTCAACTTAATGCATTATCTGAAAATAAAAGTTTTAGTGTTTTTTACCCTTCGGTGGCGTCCTCACAGAATTCTTGGATCATTTTTTGTTGATCTTCGGTGCACTTACCCCAAAGCTCAAGAATTTGTGCACTCTTGAGTGGTTTTGGTTGAGGAGGTGTTGGATCGATGTACTCTATTGCTTCCAAATCAATAACTTCACTCCCATGTTGTTTCTTGTTCTTTTTTGTGTGTAAACCTGTTCCAGTGAATCCATCTCCCAATCCCTTCCTCTTCCTCTCTCTTGGATCGTTCTTGATTCTTCTAATAATAGAATCAACAGCAGATTTTGCTTTCTCTTCAACTTCTTGCTCTTCAGTTTCTGATAAGTCACTCTCTTTGTCTGCTTTTGGTTGTTCAATTATTTGAGAAGCTGGGACTGGTGCTGCCGGAGACTCAAAATGCAAATCAAAAGATGGACCTTCAAAGGATTGGGTTTGCACACATGCTTCATTATTGCTTCTTGGAGTGTGTAGAACAACAGCCATTTCATCTGCTTTTTTTCTTTTCATCCTCATTCTCTTGTGTATAATATGCTACTTGCCTGCAATTTCAGCAAAGCACGGAGGGAGGAAAAAAATCATTAAAAACACAAAGACACCGAAAACAAGTAGAGGAGACAACCTTGAGGAAGACAACTTGAGCAAGTTGCTTCCAACTTGAATAAGTTGCTTCCTAAACATATGGAGACAACTTGAGGCAAGTTGCTTCCTAAACATATGGAGACAACTTAAGCAAGTTGCTTCCACATATGGAGACAACTTGAGGCAAGTTGCTTCCATCCAAGAATTATTTACTACAAAGTAAATGAATGAATAACAATGGAAACAATTGAATGAATTTTACCTTCCAATAAGAATTATTAGAAATCTACTAAGTAAATGAATGAATTTTACCTTTCTGATGCATCTTCTTCATCAATTGGAGTTGTGTTTTCTTTCTCGTCTCTAACTAGTTCTTCATCCATTGCAACTGCACTTGTTCTTTCATCCTGCTCTTCCTCCATTGCAACTGGAGTTGTCTTTTTATGCTCTTTCTCCATTGCAACTTGCTCTTCCTCCATTGCAACTGGTTCTTTCTCCACTGGCGCTACTGGACTTCCCTTTGTTTCTTCTTGTATATTTCCTTTTACTTGCGTTAGGTTAGAGAAATATTTTCCAGTTATACCATCAATGTCCACTTCCTGCATCAACTCATCATAACTATCTGGCATATTTACCTCGGCTGAATATTTCCTTTCAATCGGCTCCTTTAGCGCAGTTAATGGTGTTGCCTCTTCAGCAATATATATTTCTTCTTCGCTTACCTGCATTGTCTCATCGGCATTTAAATTGACTCCCTCACAACTTCCTCATCATCTTCTTTAGTGTCACCTATATTTTATGTAGCTTTAGTGTCACCTACATTATCTTCTTCCTCAGTTTCACCGACTTCCTCATCATCTTCTTTAGTGTCACCTACATTTTATGTAGCTTTAGTGTTACCTACATTATCTTCTTCCTCAGTTTCACCTACTTGCACATCATCTTCTTTAGATTCATGTTCGGAGGACTGTTGGTTGGTTATTTTACCATGAAACATTGCGCTTCACTCCTAGTACTTCTGCTCCCTTAAGAGGTTTTCTGGTATGTTCTTCAAATCCTTCCAATCTTGCAAGTTCTTGTAAACGTCAGCCATGTGTTGTTGTTGATCAGCTCTCAAATTAATCTTATCCTTGTTAACTTCATAAACGCTTCTAAGGAAGTAGTTGTCAGCAATGAACTTTCTTAAGAACTGATCTCTCCCTTCAATCCTATAGAAGACCACTTGGAGTGCAACGTTTTCGGCTTCAAGGAATGCGCCATTTAGCCTCTCTTCTGCAAGTAAATCGTATAGTAGGTTGTAGAAAGCTTTTTCTATTTCTAATTCTTCTTCTAATTCTTTCAAGTAAGTTAGTCCTTGCTCATGTGGTGATAGTTCGTCTCGAATGCCATCTGTAAACTGAAAAGTTCCAAATTAGTCAGCATTTTTTTCTTCAAAATCAGTGGCAAGTTAATATACAACTTGAGCTAGTTGGATCCAGAATATAGAGTGCTTCAACAAGATCAAGTTGCTTTCATTTATGGAGCAAACTTGATCAAGTTGCTTTCATTTTATGGAGACAACTTGAGCAAGTTGCTTCCACATATGTTGTTTCATAACACTAGGAAATAAAGCCTAAACTAAACAGTAATGACTAAAGTAACATATGAATTTTTACTTACATTAAATCCTTCTGGGAAGACCATATTCCCTTCTTTATCTTTCCTTTCTACCGTCAACTTGTTGCACAAATCCAGTTGGTGCCACCTAGTGAATCTTGGAGTCGAATGTTCAAATCCTTGTCGCAAGGCGGAGTAGTTGTTATGCTCCAAAAACCAATACCGCAAAAAAACATTTGAAATGTTAGTGAGGTTTCTCAAAACATTTTAGATCAAGAGTAACTTGTCAACAATTTTTCTTTTTATTTTACCAACAAAAGTGGTATGTGATGCGTGTCGTAACCACAATAAATTAATCAAGATATTTCCCACTAATTAACTAGTAATATAGCGGTAGTAAGGATCGTTCCCACAGAGAGCTGTGTAATTGATATGTTATTTATTTCAGCAAAATAATAAAAAAAACACAAAGGGGGATTGTTTTAAAGTGAAATAAAAAGAATAACAAATAAAATAAAGATATGATCAAGGAATCCTTCGCCGTTACCAAGCGATAGCTGGATTAGTATACTTATCTATCTTCATTAGAACCATTCATCACCAACCGTAGGAAAGCAGCTAGCTCAGTGCTATCCTCAAAACTCCTTTTACCACGGATACGGAAGCTCTCCAATATCATATTTTATCCAACCGAACCACCAAGTAGTAGCTCACTCAAGGTGTAATCCGATCGAACGCTTAGGCTTTGTGAATTAGGTTGATCCCAGTAGTTAAACTCTTAGCTCAAGGTCCACTTGCTGGTGTTATCTTCACTCGCAATTGCTCCACAGAATCCCTCTGCAAGGTCTCGTGATTTCTACTTGTGTATGAATTATTTGACGATTACTTATCTCCTAACTCAATACTAACAATAGAACAATTAATAGACTAATCTAGTATGCATCACAAATCAATCTAAGAATCACTCATAAACATTAGATGTAGTGAAAACAAACGATAAGATGATTAAAACTCATAACAAATTTGTATAATAATAAAGCTTCACGCTAGAACATTGAATTCATCCTTAATCAATAAAGTTTAGCCTCTCATGTTTACATTGTTTCTGGTTTCCCCTAAAGGGGTAAACCCTAAAATATTTTATGAAGAACAAAAGTGTATTATGAGATGTTTAGAGATCTATATTATGATCTTAAACTTAGGTTAAGAAGTTCTCTTTTATAGTCTTCAAGTTGTAGAAGTGTCGTGCTCGATCCCGTGCTAAATTGCTTGCCAAAACTTGGCCAAATTCCCATAAGAAGGTCACGGCCAAAGTCCTGTCTCGTGTAATTATGAGTAAACAACGCATGGGCCCACGTTCAAAGATGGTTAGTCCAGCCCATTGAACTCATTTGCATGTCGGTCCCTTGAACCGACAAGGTATTTTTCTTATGCTTCCCAAATTCTCTCGGACGAGAATAGTGTCCGTGAAAATATTTTCTCCCTGGATTTTTAGTTTACTCCGTCAGAATCACGGATACTCAAGTCACCGTGAGTTTTCTAATTCCCTGAGTTTGCATACATTCGGCCAATAACTCACGTATACCAGGCCCTCCGTGAGAACCATCTGAATTTGTCAAGACTCCATCTCATTGATGCGTGTCGTAGGTGCAATCAAATTAATATCTTATTTCCACTCAATTAAAAATAATATAATGGAAGTCAAGTTCGTTTTCCCACGAAGAGCAGGGAGTTTTAGTTGTCAAAAAGTGTCACAATGGGGGTTTGTTTTTGATTTAAAGTAAATAACAAAGCAATTGAAAATAATTAAGTTGCAAGCAATGGAGAGAAATATGATCAGGGAATCATTCTTCGTTACTAAACCGTCATCAAGTTATTATATTCATCCATTAATACTATTAATCACAAATTATTACCAACCGTGGAATAACAACTAGCTCAAGTGCTATCCCCTAAATCCCTTAAATCACTCGGGTACGGAAGCTCTCCAATACCATTCTATTCTTGAAACCACCTAGTAGTAGCTCACTCAAGGTTTAATTTGTCCGAATGCTTTATCTTTTGTGAATTATAGATTGATCCTAGTAGTTAGACTCTTAGCTCAAGGTCCACTTTCTAGTGTTGTTTATACACACAATCACTACACAAAATCCCTCTGCAAGGTCTTGTGTTCTCTACTTTTGTATGAATCATTCGACTATTACTTATCTCCTAACTCAATACTAGCATTTGATTGAATCAACAAACAAATTAATTCAGTTGGCCACCTAAACAATCTATCAATCAATCATAAATATTCTAATTAGTATAAACAATCAATAATCATGTGAAGAACTTCAAAATAGATTTATATAATAACTCAAATCATGTCTAGAACTTAGAATTCATCCCCAATCACTAAGAAGTTTAGCTACTCATGGTACTAATAAAACCCATGAGTTTCATATAATAAAATAGAAAAGAAATAGTTACGGTGGTAGAAATAGCTCCAAACCCTAGCTTTTCTTCTCTTGAGTTCTCCTCTCCAAAACTTGATAAAAAGAATATATGATTCTCCCAAAAATATTAAGAAGTTCTCTTATATAGGTGTCCCAAATTGTAGTTGCGCCCGTGTGCCAAATCCCGGTCGAAATAAGTTGCGACCACTTGCCAAAACACCACCCCAAAGCTCACGTATGTAGCTGGTCATGTCAAGAAACTTATGCCCAGCTAATGGGCTTTTGCATAGAACCTGAGTAAAGCCTAGCCCAAAAACTGACAGGCATATTTCCATTCTACTCATATTTCCCTCGGACCGAAACATCACCGTGAGCGATAATTTCTGCTGGATTATCCTCACTCCGTCAGAATCACGGATAGTTGAGCCTACGTGAGTTTTTAAACTCACTGAACTTTCATTTTCCTTTCGTCTTTTCACGGCAGCTCTCGCCTCCGAGAGAAATAAATTCCCCTGGATTTTTCTTATACTCCGGCTATCTCACGTACACTCTGGTAATCGTGAAAACCTTTTTCATCTGAGATTTTCATATCTAACCTATAACTTCCGCGTATACAGGGGTCTCCGTGAGAATTATTTTCCTCTGGAACTCGAACTCCATCTCATTTGCAACTCACTAGTTTTTCTCGTCATCTCCGCCTACTTCCCAGCTTCTCCATCTTCTCGAGCTTTATCATCATTACGAGCACATCTGCCAAGCTCCATCGACGGCAAACTAAAGCCGACTCAACTCCTCTTCTCTCGAGATTTTCACGGCGAGCCCCATTCTTCTATCATCACAAAGCATAGTCTCGTCGGCGACATGGTATGAACAGACTTTCCACTATCATTACAAGAGAACCATGGCATTCGCAAGCTTCTCTTCATCCCTCGTTTTGCTTCTCATCGCTGCCATTATCTATATCGATCAATGCCTAGACTCGGACTCCCAGTTTGTGTTATCTCGAGCTCGATATCTCATGAGACAGCCATACTATCGCCTCCGCCTTTAAAGATCCTCGACCATACGCTCGCAATGGAAGCGAAAGACATTACTTCCTCTCTTTCATCCTTGTTTGGTCTTCAAACTCTCGCTCCCGTAATCGAACTACGTCTCCAATAGCAACGTCACTACCGCCATGCTTATCTCCGCTCAAACGCCAATGGCTGCAACGTACTTCTAGCTCTACGATTGCCACTGCTGTCAATGGTATTAACCACACGAACTCAGCATTATTCTCTCCTCATTGCTGCCATTAGTTTCCTAGTATTCGTTGTCATCATGGCAGTCACCTCCAAAACCGGCGTCAACATCAGTCATGGAAACAGCATACCAAGATCGAGTTCTCTTTATCCCTGCCATTAACTCGAGCTTCTCCATCGTCTTTCAGTCATCATCAATGCCATTCCATGTTTTCTCTCTCTCGAGCTATTCTCAATAACAGCAACAGTTCCATCTTCTCTGTATTTTCTCCCCTGTCCAACTTCGAACATCAACCGAAGCAATGGCAGACTCCAGCTATAGCTCAAACTAGCACGAACTCTCTTTCTTCTTAACTCCCTGATTCTGTTTCACAGCAGCCTATCTCCAATTCATGAGTCGAACCATCATAACATCAATCACGCACAGAGTTTACTCTTCATAATCTTCTCGAGCTCGTCAGTTCTCTTTACCGACCGCACAACATGCCTCTATCTTTCCTGTCTCATAGCTTGATTCAAGCTTTTCTAAGATCGCCATTGCAACAACACATTCGTCCTCTCCGTGGTTGATCAAAATCCACCGATCGTTTCCATGGTCATCGGGAATGTTTGTTTTGTGCATGTGAAGTAGGGTAGAAGATATAGGTAGCCCCGAGTAAAATAACTCGGTGCCGTAATGAGTTTATTTTTCAACTTGTCGGTCTTGCAAGACTGACAGTGCAATTCTTAGTTTACTCTTCTTTTGCTCTTAGCTTCCTCATACGATGTCGGAATGAGTTCGTTCTTTCGCCGGTTGCTTCGTATTTTCGTTCTCTTCACGATGATGTCAAGAACTCCTTGATTTGAATGAGTTACACTTGGTCTTTGGCCCTTCTCCACTTTCGGCTAACTTCTTTTATTGCACTTTTAAGTGTCAATTCGCTTCTTTTGGATGATTCACCTAGCAAAACACAAATAAAGAAAAACAAACGTAATATACAATAATTTTGCAAGAAACTAAGCAATTACTAGCATGGATTCGACACTAAATATATGCAAAATATGCACTTAACACTCATCTCCTTCCTTCCATCTCGATAATTCACGGCATCCAACTATAGTGGCAGCAACCACCGATGCATCAACAGAATCATCTATCTTCATGTTTTGTCACGACTTGATCGATCGCATTTGAATCCATCTTCTCGCCCTAACTTCCAACATTTCCATCTCGATCGCTCCCTTCTCTCGCTTTCGACAATCTCGGTCAACCAACAGCTCGAGCTCAAAGCATCATCGCTGCCATCTTCTGGAACATCAGTTTAAGCTCCTCTCTCGAGAATCAATCGCCAACACCATCTCCGTTCTTATTTAACTCTTCTGAGATTCTCAGCCAATGTTTTCTCGGATAAACCAAAACAGGTCCATTGCTTCACTGCCAAACTCGGTTTCAGATTCTTCATGCTCGATAGCCAACAACACCACAGCGAGCTCCACCTTCTCTGCCATCAGCATTATCCATGTCTTCTCTCGAGTTCCATGCTCTAACTCGAACTCCAGCTCCAATTGTCACAGCCATCGACAATCAATAGCACCGTCATTTGCCAACACCAGAAGTGACAGAACCCATTAATGGCAGCAACCATTTTCTTCCGTACTGCCATGTATTCTCCATCTCGTTTCTGCCAGCGTCAATCCCATGAGTTCAGTCTCCCTCAGCTACCATCAACCTGATCGGAAATGATAACATCCATCTGTCTTTATCGGCATGAACAGCTTTGTTTACCATCCATCCGTCTCCCTGAATCATCACTATTACGAGCTTCTACTCTCCACTGCCATTACTCGAGCTCAACTGATAATATCTCGTCACCATTAGCACTGCCCAACTCCATCGATAGAATTATGGCATCTCTGCCATCATTACTCAGCTCCAACTCCATATGCTTTGTTATCTCTTCTTCGAGTTTAACAAGATCACCGAGAACCACTCAACACCAAAGACTTATCATGTATACATTCCTTAACCATGATCATCATCTGCGAAAATCACGACTTAGACTCCCTCGTTTTGTTTTCTTGCTCACGTCAATCTCCATGCAATATCGCATTCAGCGGCGTTCGTCAAGATCGATCAACGGCATCGGATTCGAACCATCTGGGCTCAATTTTAAAACATCACAAAGATCACCGAGCATCATTCTCATCTATTATCCATTGCCATCACCATTAGTTCACTACAAAACCCAGTCTTCTGTTATCACGAGTTGAAACCTACCGCCATCAATCCCTGTTATTGATCGCTCTCAATCGGCCGATGGCAACAAGCCAACCATCTGCCACTCTCTCCATCAACTACAGCAAATACTCGAGCTAAGCCCATATATAATGGCAACAACGACTCCATCACCATTACTTTCTATCCTGTTTCATTCCGTTAAAGCCCATGTCTTATAGCAGCTCCCATTCAACTGTCAGTCATAGAAGACTGACATTTTAATTAATATTCCGTGGCTGCCCTGAGTAGAAACTCGGGTGCCTATAACAGTTCTGTAGGTTTTCTAGTTTTTTATAACTTCGGCTTGCTTCAAATGCTTCCTGATTCTTCATACAACGTCGGATTGACTCCATTCTTTCGCCATTGGCTTCGTCTTTTCGTCCTCTTCGAGATGATATCAAGGACTCCTAGATATGAACAAGCTCTACTTGGTATTTGGCCTTTCTCCACTTGTAGCTAACTTCTTTTATTGCACAATTACGTGCAAATTCACTTCTTTTGGACGATTCACCTAACAAAACATAAACAAAGAAAAAACAAGAGTAATATAAAATAATTCACAAGAATATATAGCAATTACTAGCATGGATTCAACACTAAGTATATGCAAAATATGCACTTAACAAATTCCCCCACACTTGCCTTTTGCTAGTCCTCGAGCAAACTATCTAAAATACAACAACTCCATGTCGCCGAGGATACGGTTACTCCTAGCATGAATAACATGCCTTTAAACCCCTAGATGTCCCTAGTGGATGAGTTATAGTCTCGTAAGGGTTTACCAGAGATATACCCACAAAACTCCGCTCCAACTTCAAAGCATTCCAGCTTCCCAAGCATCCAAAGAGCTATGAGGACATAGAGTTTATGCATGCTAGTAATAAGAAGTTAGAAATACCAAAGAACATATTCATTCTTAAATCTTAAGTGAGAAATAACCACACCATAATGAGAGAATGCGTGTTTGAGAGCGATCAATAAGCATTTCGCCTCGACTTCGCCTCACTTAAAAGGATTTTATGATAATTGCACTCAATAATACGGCTTTTTTATGGGTCTCACATGTGTGCGGGTAGGAATGAAGAGAGAATCCTACACACGTTGAATGGTGGGAAGGAAACCTTCCGAAGTATTTCTGGAGACTCCACAAAATCGTGGAAAATAAAGATATTTTTCGATGATCTCTACGAAAGGAAATCAACCACTATAGCAAGGATGAGAGTACTTACCACCTTCACATCCGATTGCAATGATGAAAGCACCACTCTCAAGGCATCAATAGAAACGTCTTCCTTCGGCTGCCTTCTTCATCTTTTTGGTCTTCGTCTTCGGTCTTCAAGCGTTGATGATAAACTCTTGAACTTGTAGAACTTCGACAATTTGTACTCTTTTCCTCAATTTCCTTGTTGCTTGAAACTTCTTTATATATTTTTCTTCCACGCGCCTTATTGAACAAATAACAACCTAAATTCAAATCTCTTTGTATATATATCTTTTTCTTTTTCTTTTCTTTTTCGTTTTTTTTTTTTTTTTTTTTTTTTGAAGAGAGATTGCAACTAAAACAATAAATATGAAATAAAATTAACATGGCCATGAAAGAAGTACGTTACCACTTTGATCTTCACAACTTGTAATGCCTTCGTATCATAAACTTCAATAACTCTCATCTTTTGATTTTCTTCGCTCTTGTAATAAGTCTTCATACTTAGATATAGAATTCCACTCTTTATGTGTAAGTCTTCAACATGTATATAAAAATCTGCTCATGTATATGTTGCTTTACTTGAATATAAAATTTCGCTCTTCCTTGTATTGTTGCTTGTAAACCTCAAACGTCTTCAACTTTCCTTGTAAATTTTGGCGCCGCTGCCGGGGAGCGGTTGTTAATTGATTTGTTATTTATTTAGCTTGTTTTTGTTTTTAAATTTTTTCTTGTGTTCTTGTGAGTCGTCATGTTTCCTTATGGACATAACATGTACGGAGCACAAGACCAATCATCCTATTATTGTGGTAATCAATTTGGATTTCAACCTCATTCATATAACAACTACCAACCATACCCTACGGAGCCTTATGGATACTCTCATACATATCAACAACCTTATGACGGGTATGTACGTGAGCAATCAAAGGGATGGGAAGATAGTTATGCTTCTGATCAGTTGTTTTCTAGTAATGTGCAGATGACAGAGAGTTTGGAAAGACCTACTCCTCTTTATCATGTTCTTTCGTCATTTATGTCAAAAGAAGAGATACAGTCTGAAAATTTCGTCGTGAATAATGGCGGAAAACGTATTAATATCAGAAAACTTTCTAAACAATATGATCAGTTAGAAGAAGCTGGAGCATCAGAAAAGACCCTCGAAGAAATCAACAAGGTAATACGAACGGAACTTCAACGTCGTTGGGATATTGAAGATTATGAGGTTGACGAAGACTCGATGAAGATGAGCAACCTTTGGAAAATCCTTGCAATAATGGTAATGTTATTTCAACTCGGATCATAATAACGATCACTTTCGCCTATTCAAAAAGAGGAGAATGAATATGACATAACCGTTGGTATAAATGGTGTAACGTACTCAAACAATAATTTTAAGATTTGCACCAATGAACTAGAATTTCTAGGAGATGATTAGATGACGAGGTTGTTGAAGAGATAATGATTGAGAATGAAACCAATTTTATTGAAGTTGTGGAAGACCCAATTGAGCTAGCCAAGGATTATATTGATCTTTGAGATTACGGTTGAAGCGGAAACCGTGAAGAATGGCTAAATAGTTTGATAGAGGACCATGATACAAATTAGGTAAATAATTAATTGAAATTCTTTAAGAATGATGAGGATACTGTAATACGAGACATTGTGGAAGGTTTGTCGAATCCTTTGCATATTTCTAAATCTTTTGATTCACATCACTTAGGATTGAGTATTTGTGCTTCTAAAATTCTTAAGGATTATTTTACTTCTAATTATCCACCACTTTATGTGTTTGATTCTAGCATTGTGCAGGTTCATCGAGAGGAACCCGAAGAAGTTCCCTTATTTTATGTTCTCTATCCACTTCCGAGTGTAGAAAGGACTAAGTTCGGGGGAAGCTTTCAAGCTATAACAATTTCATTATTCATATGTTATTCTAATCATTGTGTGAAGTTGTTACTAGAATTGCAGATTTTTCCGCAGACAGACTACAGATTTTTAGATTGTTGGTATATGGACGATAACAAGAAAGTCGGGTGACGACTTTAAACCAAGCGCTAAATGGGAGGTAACCCATAGGTTTTGTATTTTAATCCCTTTTATTTTTTGTTTTTATTGTTTTCATATCATATTTGCATCCCCATGTTTAATTTCATTGAGTCCGGAATCTATCTTAGAAGAGAATTATGACGAATACCTTTTCGTCAGAAAAATTCAAACTGCACGTAGTTCATTCCAGAGACCATAACTATCAGACCGTTTATCGAAACACTGTGTAGAAAACACGTAGATGAACAACTTTTGTGAAATGGAGTTTTTCCAAATTCCTCACCAATTTGTACAGCTTTTTTGCGTTTTATCTCGTTGTTACGTCGAATTCGAATTTTAGGTTTTTACATTGAGGACAATGTGAAGTTTAAGTGTGGGGGAGTCTTTTGCATATAGAGTTTTTAGACTTTTTGAGTCAAATTTTTAAATTTCTTTGTATATATTTGAATAAAACCTCCAACTTGTAGAGATTTTAGAGTCACTAGCATACTTCTAGGTATGTTTACATAGAGAATTCTGACCGACATAACTGAACTTGGAAGTGCTAGGGAACTACGTTCAGATTTCTTACGAATTGGAGTGTTAAATAATGGATTTAATCATGCCGGTGATGCAAATTAGGAGCAGGGAGAAATGCATTATTAGAGTTCTTTGATCAATCATTAGTGGAGACTACCTATTTTCAAATCAACGAGGCACCATACCAAATTTCTTTGTAGATGACTAAAGAGCTTTCTTTTGAGTGTGTGTCACCGTACGTTAATTCGGGTAGAATGGTGAGCTACCCAACTTCACACTATTTTCAGCACTATTTTTGATCTCTTGAGTGCTAATTTTGTCAATCATGAGGGTGACATCTATAGACGAAAACCACCTTCTTGTAGTTTGATTTGCGTTAGCACCATTTCTCTCTCGACAACAACAGATCCATAGAAACACCATCATCATCAACAAGTGGAGCGACATCAAAATTTACAAGGAAAGTTGAAGACGTTTGAGGTTTACAAGCAACAATACAAGGAAGAGCGAAATTTCATATTCAAGTAAAGCAACATATACATGAGCAGATTTTTATATACATGTTGAAGACTTGCACATAAAGAGTGGAATTCTATATCTAAGTATGAAGACTTATTACAAGAGTGAAGAAAATCAAAAGATGAGAGTTATTGAAGTTTATGATACGAAGGCATTACAAGTTGTGAAGATCAAAGTGGTAACGTACTTCTTTCATGGCCATGTTAATTTTATTTCATATTTATTGTTTTAGTTGCAATCTCCCCCGTGAATGACGCCAAAAATTTGATGTGTGTCGTAACCACAACAAATTAATCAAGATATTTCCCACTAATTAACTAGTAATATAGCGGTAGTAAGGATCGTTCTCACAGAGTCGTGTAATTGATATGTTATTTAGTTCAAAGAAAATAATAAAAAAACACAAGGGGAGTTTTAAAGTGAAATAAAAAGAATAACAAATAAAAGAAAGATATGATCAAGGAATCCTTCGCCGTTACCAAGCGATAGCTGGATTAGTATACTTATCTATCTTCGTTAGAACCATTCATCACCAACCATAGGAAAGCAGCTAGCTCGGTGGTATCCTCAAAACTCCTTTTACCACGGATACTAAGCTCTCCAATATCAGATTCTATCCAACCGAACCACCAAGTAGTAGCTCACTCAAGGTGTAATCCGATCGAACGCTTAGGCTTTGTGAATTAGTTTGATCCCAGTAGTTAAACTCTTAGCTCAAGGTCCACTTGCTGGTGTTATCTTCACTCGCAATTGCTCCACAGAATCCCTCTGCAAGGTCTCGCGATTTCTACTTGTGTATGAATTATTTGACGATTACTTATCTCCTAACTCAATACTAACAATAGAACAATTAATAGACTAATCTAGTATGCATCCCAAATCAATCTAAGAATCACTCATAAACATTAGATGTAGTGAAAACAAACGATAAGATGATTAAAACTCATAACAAATTTGTATAATAATAAAGCTTCACGCTAGAACATTGAATTCATCCTTAATCAATAAAGTTTAGCCTCTCATGTTTACACCGTTTCTCGGTTTCCCCCTAAAGGGGTAAACCCTAAAATATTTTATGAAGAACAAAAGTGTATTATGAGATGTTTAGAGATCTATATTATGATCTTAAACTTAGGTTAAGAAGTTCTCTTTTATAGTCTTCAAGTTGTAGAAGTGTCGTGCTCGATCCCGTGCTAAATTGCTTGCCAAAACTTGGCCAAATTCCCATAAGAAGGTCACGGCCAAAGTCTGTCTCGTGTAATTATGAGTAAACAGCCACATGGGCCCACGTTCAAAGATGGATAGTCCAGACCATTGAACTCATTTGCATGTCAGTCCCTTGGAACTGACAAGGTATTTTTCTTATGCTTCCCAAATTCTCTCGGACAGAATAGTATCCGTGAAAATATTTTCTCCCTGGATTTTTAGTTTACTCTCGTCAGAATCACGGATACTCAAGTCACCGTGAGTTTTCTAATTCCCTGAGTTTGCATACATTCGGACAATAACTCACGTATACCAGGCCCTCCGTGAGAACCATCTGAATTTGTCAAGACTCCATCTCATCTCCTTCCTTCCATCTCGATAATTCACGGCATCCAACTATAGTGGCAGCAACCACGATGCATCGTAATCATCTATCTTCATGTTTTGTCACGGCTTGATCGACCGCATTTGAATCCATCTTACGCCCTAACTTCCAACATTTCCATCTCGCATTGCTCCCTTCTCTCGCTCGACAATCTCGGTCAACCAACGGCTCGAGCTCAAAGCATCATCGTTGCCATCTTCTCGGAACATCGGTTTAAGCTCCTCTCTCGAGAATTAATCGCCAACACCATCTCCGTTCTTATTTAAATCTTCCTGAGATTCTGTTAATGTTTTCTCGGATAAACCAAAACAGTCCATTGCTTCACCGCCAAACTCGGTTTTGATTCTTCATGCTCGATAGCCAACAACACCACAGCGAGCTCCACCTTGTCTGCCATCATCATTATCCATGTCTTCTATCGAGTTCCATGCTCTAACTCGAACTCCAACACCAATTGTCACAGCCATCGACAATCAATAGCACCGTCATTTGCCAACAGGAGTGACAAAGACCCATTAATGGCGGCAACCATTTTCTTCCGTCGCCATGTATTCTCCATATCGTTTCGCCAAAGATCAATCCCACGAGTTCAGTCCCCCTCAGCTACCATCAACCTGATCAGAAATGATAACATCCATCTGTCTTTATCGGCATGAACAGCTTTGTCTACCATCCATCCGTCTCCCTGAATCATCACTATTACGAGCTTCTACTCTCCACTGCCATTACTCGAGCTCAACTGACAATATCTCGTCACCATTAGCACAGACCAACTCCATCGATAGAACAATGGCATCTCTGCTATCATTACTCAGCTCCAACTCCATATGCTTTGCTATCTCTTCTTCGAGTTTAACAGCATCACCGAGAACCACTCAACACCAGCACTTATCCTGTATACATTTCTCATCCATGATCATCACTGCGAAAATCACAGCTTAGACTCCTCCCTGTTTTGTTTTCGAGCTCACGTCAATCTCCATGCAATATCAGCATTCAGCAGCGTTCGTCAAGATCGATCAACGGTATCAGATTCGTAACCATCTGCTCAGCTGAAACATCACAGCATCACCGAGCATCATTCTCATCTATTCTCCGTTGCCATCACCATTAGTTCACGACAAAACCCAGTCTTCTGTTATCACAGAGTTGAAACCCTACTGCCATCAATCCCTGTTATTGATCGTTTTCAACTGCCGATGGCAACAAGCCAACCATCTGCCACTCTCTCCATCAACTACAGCAAATACTCGAGCTAAGCCCATATATGATGGCAACAACGACTCCATCACCATTACTTTCTATCCTGTTTCATTCCGTTAAAGCCCATGTCTTATAGCAGCTCCCATTCAACTGTCAGTCATAGAAGAATTACATTTTAATTAATATTCCGTGGCTGCCCTGAGTAGAAACTCGGGTGCCTATAACAGTTCTGCAGGTTTTCTAGTTTTTTATAACTTCGGCTTGCTTCAAATGCTTCCTGATTCTTCATACAACGTCGGATTGACTCCATTCTTTCGCCATTGGCTTCGTATTTTCGTCCTCTTCGAGATGATATCAAGGACTCCTAGATATGAACAAGCTCTACTTGGTCTTTGGCCTTTCTCCACTTGTAGCTAACTTCTTTTATTGCACAATTACGTGCAAATTCACTTATTTTGGATGATTCACCTAACAAAACATAAACAAAGAAAAACAAGAGTAATATACAATAATTCACAAGAATATATAGCAATTACTAGCATGGATTCAACACTAAATATATGCAAAATATGCACTTAACAGTATGCACCGAGGTACATGTTTAACACCATCTTTTCCTTTTGGTTTCTTTATATTATCCATCAAATATTTCACTATGTGGTCTGGCCACGACACTCTATGCATTGAGAAAAAATATGGCAACCATTTTTGAGTAAAGTAAGCTCCAATAGTATCCGTGAAAAAGAACACGGTGCACAACCACATGCCAAAGAAAATCAGAAACAACGCAGGGTCATTTCCATTTTCAGCTTCTTCTCTCAACACAGTTTCAATTTGTTTCCTTGTAACTTTGTAGTCTTTGCCTTCTATTGGGGGGAAATGTTTATGCAAGAATCTTATGTGCTCTTTAGTTACTTTACTCAATTTCTTCTCCAATTCAGCATCTTCAGGCCTTCTTTGCACATTGAAGAAAATAAAGAAAGTCATCCGCTTTTGGAACATAAACCTTTTTATTAACAAGAAATCCAACTTCCACCTTCTTCCTCACTACTACACTATCATGCCAACTGAGAAGCATCTCTATAGCTTGAGGAATCTTAGTGTATACATCTCTTTCAGCCGTTACGTCTTTTGGAGGCCTGTTTTCTGGTTGTTCTTTAAAGAATGGTTCAACAAAATCCCAATACGGAGACTCTCTTAAGGCTTTCACATGGTCTGGCTTGTCTTTCAATACTTTATACAAGTAGTAACTCATATCTAACAATGGTAATAATCCAGATTTATTTGCTAATGTTGTTTCTATCTTCTTCTTTTTACCTGCAATCATGCAAGCTATCCAATTAACATCTATTACACAGATACAGACAGCTAATTAAAAGAAGATTTATAAGTTTTCTTTTCATACCTTTTCCGTGTGGAACTTTATCAGCAGTTTTTGTTGCTTTGTTGCTGGGATCATTATCCGCAGAGTTGGTTGCCATTGCCTTCAATCTTGGTGATGTCCTCTTCATACTAGTGTTGTTCAGAGAATAGAAATAGTTAGCATGAAATCTCAATAGAGCTAACTAATTCAAGTTGTCTCCATATATAAGAGGAACTACCAAAATATGACTCCACTATCTTAAGTTGTCTTAGGAAATTGAGATAAACTACCTTAAGTTGCCTCTAGAAATGACAAAAACTGGGAACAACTAGCATAAGTTGCCTCCAAAATACAAAGGCAACTAGTACCAGTTGCTTCCAAAAGCACAATTCATTTCAGAACATAATGTGAACAACTAGCATAAGTCCAGTAGTAAAGGATGTCTTCAGAACCATTTAACATGTTCCATTGCATTCAACAACATACAACAAGTACTAGTTTTCAACTTATAAGGCATAGATGCACAACTGACTCAAAATATGAAGGCAAACTACTACCAGTTGCTTCCAAATATGGGAACAACTGGCACATGTTGCCTCCAAATATGAAGGCAACTACAGTTCTAATTCAAATATGAATTCAACTACAGGTTGTTTCTCCAATATGTAGTAAAATACCTTTTTCCTATACAATGATTGCAGAGATTCAAAATAAACTACAGTTCTAATTCAACATAATTGCAGAGATTCAAAATAAACTACAGTTCGAATGAAATTAGTATCACCAGCAGGTTTCTTACCTTTACTGATTTCTTTTCACCAGCAGAAGCATTCGATTCCTTAAACACCAACAAAAGCAGTTCGATTAGTCTTTTCATCACATGCAGCATCAAATTGAATGAAATTAGTATCAATAACACCAACAGAATCAGTTGATTTTGTTGTCTTTCATTACATGCAACAAAATCAAAGAAAATTAGTTTGAATCTAGGAGATATCAGTATCGAACTATTTCAAAACTGAAATCAAATGAATCGAACTCTTTTTTTTTTTTTGAAGATAAATCATGTATTAAACCCTAAAAATTGAAATCAATTGAAATTCAAACACAGAATCTTTGATTACTTTCGTTTTGTTCTTCTGAAAATGATGTTGTCGTTAGATTTTGAAGTTTTTTTGATCTGTTCCTTTGTTTTTGTGGTTAAATCTCTGAACTATACTCCTTGATCTAGTTTGCTGGTTATATTTGTTTTGTTTCAGTTTTTTTTTTCTGATTTTGTAGTCGATCGTTGCAGGTTTTTTTTTTGAATTTTTTCAGTTTGTTTTTTTCGATCTGGATTGAGAGAGGAAAGAGAGTGAGAAAAGAAGATAAGAAGAGGAATGAATGACCGCCCGTTACTTTTTTCTCCTGAATGTTTATATTTATTTGAAGGCTATTTTGGTAATCTTAAGATTCGGGTTTGGACTTTTTCATACATAGGGGTATTTGTAAAGATGATAAGGGTATTTTGGAAGGGGCCCTATACTAGGGGTATTTAAATAATGTTCTCAATATGTATATCTAACTCCAGCTTCTTAAATCAATGTGAAGATAGCCTGGTTTAATTTTTGGTAGACATTCTTGGGGTGAATTTCCTAGTAGGCTTTTGCTTGACTATGCGAATCGGCTACACGGGTAAGAACACATCTTCCAACTCATCTTCCTTTAGAGGATGTGAAAGATCCATGTCTGCTTCAAACCAATCAAAATAACTAAAATAATAATAATTTCATAACTTGTATTGTTAACTTGTATACCCGTATACATGTTAAGGTTCACTAAAACAATAATTTTTTGCATTGGAAACAAGATTTGTTTGTTTTATTGTATTGGAAATAGTAATTATTTGCATTGGGAACAAGATTTGTTGTTTTTAGTGCAAGAAAAACCAATTTCTAGTAGAATAAGACAAAAAAACACAATTTCCAAAGAAATAAATAATTATTTATTAAATACATAATAATTTAACAAAAGCCAATAATTTTTAACCAATTAATGTCTCCCAACTAAACAACTTGTATAGATAAACAAGACTGGAGATGATTGTCATAAAATGAGGAAGCACGGAATTCAATTGGAGATATTTAAAACACTCAAATTTTTTACATTACAGATTTTTTTTTTCTTCAATAGTTAATCCTTTGTTCCCATCAAAAAAAAAAAAATCCTTTGTTCTCTGACAGTATCTGGAGAGACACCATGTTATCTATGAGGGTATTGTAAATACAACATGGAGGCATGGCTGGTAAAAAAAATAAATGACACCCACCATTTGCATCTTTGTCATCCAATCATCTCCACATCTTTGGCTTCCTCCGAGGAACCCAAGGATGCAACTAGGTCTTCGATTTTTAGGGGAGAATGCCGGGCAGTGTACTGAAACAGGATCTGCAAGTGCATTTCAAGAAAAAAGTTTAATCCATATAAGAATTTCAAACTGATTGATAAAATAAATTAAATTTGAATTGTGACGTTTGAGCCACCCCCGCAGCCCAAGCAAGAACGATAAAGGAAGTTTCAGATTAATTTACCCTACCCCTATATAGACCTAATCATTTGGATTTCTTGATTACAAAGCTTGTATCCTTTACTAGAATGAATATAAAATAAACTGAAAGCTCCTACCAACCTTAGAATAACTGTCTGCAGAAGCACGTGCACGGTAAGCCTGGTTTGTGTAGTGTAAATCAGCCCTTTCAAGTTTCCCATCAACAAAAGACATGCCTTCATCACCAATTGTAAAACGCAGAAAATTTCCTGGTTTAAGATCAGACTGCACCAAATTGGAGAACCATTAGTTCATAGGCTCGATTTGCAACTAAGGCCCCTTCCTATGGGTGTGGCAAACATGAATGTTTGCCATTTAAGCACCCACTAATGTTTGCCACTTAGCCAGGCCAGGTCAAGTTTCCACCGAGCAGTCGAGTCTCGACCGTTCGGTGTAGTCTCCACCGCTAGGTAATTTTTTAATTTTTATTTTTTTCTTCTCTCCTACTTTTTAGTTATTATAACAAATTTTTATTATTAAAGGGCCCCACAAAATATTTTATAATACCTAAAATCTAAAAAGGACCCACCAAATACAAATAACTAGATTTTTTATTAACAAGGGTCCCATAAAACACAATATAATATACTACTTTAATAAAATTTGCCAGTTTTACCATAGTGGGGAAACTAGTTTGCCATGCCATGTGGCATGGCAAAACAATCTTTATACCAGCTCCCATAGGAACCGGCCTAATGGGATGTAAAAGAAGACTAACTACAACAATTCGAGCTAGATTTGCTACTTCTTATGTTTAGATAAGAAATCTCACTAAATTGTGTGACCTCACTATAACGTAATAATCTTTTAAAGAGCAAACCTTTAGGATAAACTCGTGACTTAAGCACCCAAAGACAATGGGAGGATCATCTGATGTAGTAAGACTTCCATCTTCATTCAAAACCAAAACCACCTGATTATATAAGAAAGAAAGTCATTACTTTAAACTATAACTATAATAATTCAAGATAGAGTTTGAGAAAATAAAATAAACAGGACTTCCATCTCATTAATTAGAATTAATAACGTATGACGGCACTATTCTCTATTGACACTCGAACTTCAATTGTGAATTTTCCTGTACAACAGTGGGTGGAGGAAACAGAAATCGGAAAGCGAAGGGAAGTGGTGATACAAGAAGCTATTTCTTGAAAGTTTTACATGAGGAAAATATAAGGAAGCTTCAATACACGATTGTAAGATAAGCGTACCTGTTGATGAGGAGGAATTTGTCCTTTACTATCTGTGTCGATTACGTATTGGCTACAATTCTCATCTTTCCAGACTAATGCTAGTGGTGTAGTTCCTGTATGATAATGGGCATGCCTAAGAGAGAAAACAAACCATCAATAAGTACCATAAATGTCAAAAGCACTGTCAAAATGAAATGTCAGTTTCAATGACAGGAATCTTACTTGTTGTAAAACGACAGTCCATCTTTGATATATGGTACAGTACCCAGATATGCTGTCTGCAAACCCATCTGATCACAGTCATAGATGGGAACAACACTAAATTTATATTTATGATACGTTGACGGTGTATTACAAGCCCCAGTCTCCACAAGCTTGGAGTTTAACCAAAAAATCTGAACTCAGCAGTGCAGTCATATAACGAATAACCTTTCCAACAAATCATATCTATCACGTAGTAAGTTTGATCATGCTGCAAAGAAAAGTCAGCTATAAACATTAATCGGGTAAATTGAGACTGGAAAAAATATATTGATTAAGAAAATTTGAACTACTTCAGTCGCACCTCATGAAATATGCAGTCCAGGAGACAGTAAGACTGTGCAGAACCAGAATTATCCCTTGTCCTGGCTCCATTTGGCAAGGCAGATGGGAAATGATGTAAGATCGAACCATTTCGAAGCCTACTAACTGTTGTTCCATCAGAAGAAACCACAAAGCATCGTTTACCAGATGGTCTTGCGTAAACATACCTACAAAAATCCCAATTTTCAACATGAAAAACATAAGCTTCAGAACCACTCTTTTTAATGTCTAAAAACATATCATATCATAAACCTCAGCAATGTCTAAGAACTCATGATTGTCAGGTGCTTGGTACTATCTCTGGAGGCCTTGGGGTAGCAACAAATTACATTGCTGAGGTTATGGCTGTTTTATGGGCAATTGAATGGGAAGCAGTCCTACAATGTAACAGAATTATCTTGAATTCTGATTCTAAAGCAGTTGTAGAAGATTTTAGAAGAGGCAATATACCTTGGTTTGTCAAATCCAGATGGTTAAAAGCTTGTAATGCTCTGTCAGAAATACACTATGTACACTGTTACAGAGAAATCAATTTCTCAGCTGATATACTTGCTAAAAAAGGAGCCAGACTGAATCTTGGAGAAGTGGTGCATCATGAAGGAAGGCCAGCTTTCCTAATCCAGACTGAGATGCCTGATAGAAAATATTATAGATTTGTTTAGAGAGTCATTGTTATTTTAGCTCTATTTTTTTGCTTTCCTTTTAGTTCCCTTTTGTATAAACTTCAGTTTTATCATTAATAAAATTTGTGACTTAAAAAAAAAAAATAGCTTCGGCGAATATGGTGCCAACTGCCTTTTATCTATTTGAGGTTTGACAACTTCTGTAAGTTGCATTTGCATCAAGTTATGAGAGTCGTCAAAATAACTGAATAATGACCAACTAGAATATGTAGGAGTAAAAATAAGAAAGGAAAAAAAAGGACTTGACCACAGACAATGTTTAAAACAAGCGTTATAGACGCGCAGCGCCACAAGTTATCTAACGATATAAATAGATTAATGCTAATCACAATACTTGCATTGCACATACACCACCGGTTCTCCTTTCTAAGTTGGACCTAGAACTTAAGTTCTATTGCTTCAAAGTTGTACTAGTATATTTTCAGATATTAGGGCTATCTGGCACCCTAGTTCTTTGATATCAGAGTGTTAATGACGACTGAGGATCTGGTTTCCACCCAGATCAATAGTCTAAATGATGTCCACAGCAATATCCACTTTTAATGATCCCGTAAAATGTAAACATCTAGCATACACCAGCATTCTGATACAACCTACTGAAGTTTATTCAATATTTTAGGCAATCTGGCGTCTGGCATCCTTATCACACTACTAATCTAAAGATCCAATTCCACCAATAAAGTTTCAATTCTTGATTAAATTTAACTTTACTCATCATCATCAGTCTCAATTACAGGAGAGTTGGTTGGTAACCGAGCAACAAGCTGGGCACCAATCCCTTTCGAAATAACAACACCAATTCTATGAAAAATAAAATTACTAACTTTCGCATTGAAGTCGTGGTTAAATTCTTTAGCTTTCATAAACCCTAATTTTCTCCAAAGTTCAAAATTTATTCTTTTTGCCCTAAACCAATTTGGGTGTGCAATCAAGCTTAAATTAAATAAAAAAAGTACATTACCAATCGTGATTCAAACGAGGAGGGATATCAATCATCCATTCAGGAAGCATAAGTTGACGAGAAAACCATTTACGCGCTTCAGCTCCTTTAAGTTTAGAAGCTCCAAGTACATCAAAATCCCTAGTTGATGATGACGATTCAGCTTCTGGTTCTTCTAATTCTTCATGAATGGGTTGTTCTTCTTGCTGTTGATGATTATGATGAGATGGGTTTGGAAGAGAAATAAGAGAAGAAGCTAAAGAACGAGCATGATTTTGAGAATCTCTTCTTTGTTGAGATTGACGAAGTAATGCTATTTCTCTTCTCCTTTGCTGGTCTGATATTGCCAATCTCTTAAACCCTTGTCTTCTCCCTTCCATCCCTCTCGAAATTTTTTCGAAGTGAATGAGGAATTTCGGGTAATAATCAATTATAACGGACACTGTGATAACGGACACTGTGAAATGGATATATCGGCCGATATATACATCCACGGTTTGTCGGCGATAAGATTTGCCGACACGTATCGGTATCAGCTTGAACAAATTCAGGTAACATGTCTTAAATGAACAATGGAATTACAATCAATAAACACAAAATCAAAAACCAAAACAGTATCAGTGGAGAAACTGTAACTCCAAATGCACAATTTCTTTCTTCATAAGGATCCTTACTCCATGACAAACTTTCCTTTCTATATTCACTTTCTTGAGTACTGCTTGCTTCCTTTTCAGATGATTTAATATGGGACATTATATGAGGAAAAACTAGCTTCCAGGAATTCTCACCAATCAAAAGATCTGAATGTCCAAAATTTTCTATAACCACTCTTGTATGTTTATAACCAGGTTGGTGTAATTTCATATAGTTATTTGCTAGAAATGAAGTTTCCGGTGTAACTAGTAAAACAGAAATGTAGTCCCAATTAAACTTGTAGTTTGCAGACAAATTTTAAGCAAACGGAGGAGGAAAGTGAAGTATATTTAAGTATTTTTACCGCTTATGGGCAATAATTAGTAAAATTTAGAAACGATTTATCTCTTAAACTATACCACGGTTTTTTATAAACTTTATCTGGTTGAAAGCATTTTAAAACACCTACGCAACGAATATAAATATGACTATCAAATTATACATATTTCTTATAGAAAAAATAATCAACTAAAAAGGGTAGTTTTAGAAATATCCCTTGGTTAGTCAAATAGCTCATCTATTTGTGGACAAAACTAAAAACCAAGTAGCTCATCTAATTAGGGACGGAGGGAGTATGTCGTATGAAGCTTCATTCTCTCTGGATGTATCAAGTATGTGTTGTTACCGCTAGAATCCACGATGAAACCAGATAAACATATTTTGCGAAGGTGTGTGAACCCGGACATTGGAAGTTTCAGTAGACTTCGTTTGTTTACCCATTGATGCATTGTTGGACTTATGTTGCTGTGCCAGAATGCATTACCAAAAATGCCTGAGATTACTTCACATTCGTCCAGTGTACATTTTTCGCATCGAGGAATGATTCGGGCAATTCGTTTCAGGAGTAGATGGCGCGGACTGATTATTGACTTTGAAGTTTCAAATGGTAGGATTGTGTTCTTGCCTAGTATTCTCATTGAGATCTGCAGGTTGAGAGAAAAATATTAGTTTTTGAAAGGGAAAAACAAGTTGGAGAGAATGACAGAGTGAGAGAATTACTGGGATAAGGGGAAGTCTCATCTTGATTAATGAAGAGATAGTGAGCTTGAAAAACATCGATGAGTTCGTGCAACAAAGCGATGCAATATGAGATGCGGAGACATAACCTCCCATGAGAGCAATATGAATTGCTAAGCCTCCAGCACAATGAGCAACTACATGAAATTTTACTGAATTTCCATGAAGCTCAAGTATCTTCGATACCACTGCAATACATACACCGAATAATGTTAGATTCTGTCAGCACAATTAGTAGGACAGCAAATTCATTCCGGTAAATCTAGGACAAATGTTTTACCAGCAGGAATGTCAAACTTCCCAATATCTTCGATTGTGAAATTATTTGATGGATGAAGTGGATGTAATCTTGCTTGAAGTAACCATGTTTCATATCCCTCTTTAACTAAAGTTCTGACCAGATCATTCGGTTCAGTCGGTAAACAAAAACTATCAGTAATGTACCCATTAATCAGTAGAACAGGATTTCTCTGCTTCCCTTGATTCTGTTCGCATTTCCACTGTCTGCAGCTGATAGTACACCCGTCCACTGGATAATTTACAGAAAGTACCCAAAGCAAAACTAGTTAACATTACATTACAGGAAAGAATATGATGTTCGCAAGATTCGTTTACAATTTGACTTGCCTGTTTTCATCTCAAGAAGATCACTGGGAGGATAAGATATCTGCTTTAGTTCTGAAGAAGGTAATAAGCATATAGGATTCCCTCGAGGTGCCTGTAACATATAAGTTCTCCAGAAGGATTGTAATAGTAGATATACAAATCTTCCTTTCTTGTTACCTTCCAAGCTTATCGAGCTCTTTATGAGGTTGGCGAAAGTGAGACGTAGCTCGCCTTTTAAATCTACCATCTCCACTTTTGAATTGTCTCGCTTAATTTCGCGAAGTGTCACATGTAGTGTTGTCGTTTCTTTCCACCCGTACAACGCTAGAAGATATGGATTCATTATCTTCTTCCCTTGAAGAACATATCTGCATGCATTAAGCCAGCTTTTAAATGAAAATTCAGAGAGTGAAAGGACAATAAATGCTGCCCTTGTTTTTGTCATACCTTGAGCCAGATGATGATGCGAGAATGAGATGGTAGTACATGTATTGTGTGTAAGGAGTCTTGTTGTCAACTCTACACATATCAACTTCTCCATCGATAATATAAAGTTTATCCTTCTCCACAGCTTTGAATACAACGTATCCACCAACTCTTCCTCTAAGAAGTAAATGAGAACTCATTTTCATTGTCAGATAAGCCTTGCATGGCATACCACCCAAATAACCAGTCATTGTCTCTTTTATGATGACTGTTGATTTCACTGCAGTTTCCAACTTCTTCCGCGTCCTCAGTATCTGATTTGCAGTTTCAGTGCTGAGAAGTTGAGGAGGGTGCGTAAAATTCTTGTGCCTAAGAACATCCTGAACTAGGCTTTGGCTTATATGCTCTGCAGCCGTAGCAATAGTAAGACACGGATTAATGCCAATAGAACATGGAATCAAGGATGCATCGCATACATAGAGGCCTGGATGCACTTCTGAAGGACAAGCAGGATTGAAAACTTGACCGTTGGAGTTGCAAACGCCTTGGGAAGGATCTGTTGACGCATTGCACCCACCTAAGAGATGAACAGATGTGCTTCGACACCTAGACATGAAAAGAATTCCTCCTAATCTCTTAGTAAGCTTTTGAAGAGCTTGGATCTTTCGATTCAGTAGTGGATCATGTGGTGAGAAAATGAAATATTATTTGTATTCTCTTCAAGTGTAATTCTCCCATCACTTTCGTCATGTCCCATAACATTAAGCACCATTGCTTGACTATCTTTTGCACACATCATGTGCTTCAGTTTGTCTAGTAAACCATGTAAGAACCAGTAACCAGTTGGCCATCCATAAGTTATTACGCCCTTGAATAGCAGCGATGGGAAAGATGCTGGCAGTACTGCACTCTAGAGATAGAACACTTTCGATTCATGTTTATGCAGGAATGAAAAAATTCAAGAATTTTCAATGATGTATAGAACGAAGATTTATACCTGGATGGTGAACCCAATGAAGAGGTGTATGATGAGGAAATTGATGGTCCTGGTCTATCTTGAAAAGGTATCTTTGAGAATTGCTCTTTATTGACTCCCTGACCATTCAGGGGAGCTGCACTACCAGCAAGATAAGCCACATTATTCCCATTACAGCTGAACCCATAACCAAGACGATCCGAGACTGTCAGTCCTCTTCTTTCTGACTGAAAAAGAATCTTTGCTGTACCGAAGACTCCAGCTGAACAAAACACAATCTTATTCTTTTGTCATATCCCACATTAACTCAGAATTTAAAAGAAATGCTGCAATAAAACGTACCTGATATAATTACGAAATCAGTAGTTACATATTCGATGTCATTAGTGTAAACTCGCCATTTGCGCTTTTGTTTTCTGCTAATCTCATTACTATCTTCTTCACAATTTCTTACTAAAAACTGGACTTCGCATTCGGTGTTGATTGTACAACCAGCCTGCATAAACACTATCATAAGACAAAAATAGTAAATGGTAAATGTAGACTTAAACCAGACTGATGTAAGGATAAGGTACCTGAACTGCTAAAGCCAAATAATTCTTGTCTGTTGAGTTCTTAGCATTATAAGGACAGCCTGAAAGACAATTTCCACAAGCTAAACAGCTACCCATCTTCATTGAAGATTGTGATTCTTCGCCATTGAAGTTCATGCTTAGCTTGAACAAAGTCGGGTAACACTCTTCAATTTCTTCTTCTACTATTTCCTTCATTACTTTACCATTTGCAAATTCATTTGGAATACTTTGGGCTCTCAACAGAGATGAAGCAGCTGCTTCACAGATATCCCAATCCCTCTCCCATTCCTTTGGCCATTTTGGGCTCCGTCTTACACGAACTGGAGTTGGGATCATCACTCCAGCATTTATAAGTGAGCCCCCACCTAGACCACAGGCGACCGCTGCTACCGAATCATCTTGTACGTGTAACTACATGGTCAGTTCATCCTTGTTAGTTGTTACATCATAGTCTACTACATATGAACATCATGGTCAGTTCATCCTTGTTAGTTGTTACATCATAGTCTACTACATATGAACATCTTTAACTTCGAAAGATAATACGGAGCAACAATTGAAATAACAAATAATGGAAGCTAGAATTAAAGAAACTGAAAACGATAAGTACTAGAGCTAGAGTGCACCTGAAACAAAGCATCCTTTGGGCCAACATTGACACCCAAATTCCTATTTTCCATTCTTAGTTCAGAAATGAGCTTCAAAGTGTTAGTTGGAAAGTCCTGAGCTTCCCACTTTCGTCCTTTTTCAATTAAACAGACTTCAACTCCAGCCATGGATAACCGACAAGCGGCAACAGCACCACCATACCCTGACCCAATAACAACAGCATCATAACCGACTTCATCTCCATCCCCACACATTGTTATTTCACCATTTCCACCCTCCATTTTCTATAACTGTGAAACTCGGATTGAGTAATGATATTCAATGGTCTGCTGTTGATATTCAATGGTCTGCTGTTGGTTAAGAAGTTCCAAAACCTATGGACTTGGTTCGATGAGATTACAAACTTGACTATATATATTGTCTGTTTGAATATTTTGCTTACATCAGAAAGATACTATATCTGTAGGATATTGAATTCATTCTGAAGACTGAATTGCATCAGGTAAGATGCCCCTCTATTTTGGCTGTCAAGTCTACATAATTACACTGTGATAGAGACATACGAACTCCATTGAATCTGTCCTCAGGTATACCCTGACTTCGAGAACTCAATGAAAGGGCTGGAGAAAAAGAAAAGAAAGTCAAACACGACAAATCCACGCTGAGAAAAACGCAGTAGAATGTTTCTCAAACTAGACCAGGTCAATTCAATTCTTGGCCTAATGATAACAATAAAGCCCTGTGTCCATACCACCCTTTTAAGATCAAGAAAATTCAAAGCAACCAAGTCCATCTTAAAACTGTGTACATAAACAACAGTAAAACCATTATTAAACTGGCTGAAAGAATACACCCCAAGGAACCCTGACTGACAATTTAACATATTTGAAACTGTGAGTTTTATTAAACCTGTACTGAATTCAAAATTACAATGAGAACTGAAGTTTCTAAGACTATTAACTCGAGATTTGTGTTTCATTTGTTTTCATTACAATTCGTAAGTACTTTTATCACTGAAAATCATGTCTGTGTGGGAGAACAAGCTTCCAGCTTAGGTAGGAGACTACGCCAGCCATTAGCGATCTCATTTGCAAGATGCGCCTGGCCTTTAGCAAGTTCATGGAAAGCAAGGCCCAAATCTAACGTCTTTTGCTCTTGAAAACGAACAATCTCTTCACTCATTAGCCGCACTATCGTCTCAAACTTTCTTGTTGCTTCTTCACCCTCTGCCTTCAACTGAAATAGATAATCCACAATAACCACATCGTTAGGATGGAATAGGTATCACTGTGGAAAACACATAATAACGTAACACTCAATCTAGAAACTTACTTCGTGATATTCAATTTCTGCTTCTCCTACCTTGTCTGATCGAGTTAGCATCAGTTTGTCACTGCAAAGCACAATAGTGAAAATTATCATATAGGAATTCCAAAATTACTTTTAAAGAGTCAAGGTACTATTTGACTTGGGGAATACTATTTCCCTTTGCAAAGATGACATTTCTTTACAAAAATAAAAAGAAATAAAAGTTGAAGCAGAATTGGTAACCATACAGGTTTATCTCCTTCAGTTTTATTGTTTCAGCCAGTTCGCATTGGTGCTTGAAAGCACTGGCTCTCTCTGCCATGGTGGCCTGTTTAGGAAGCAGCATATGTATTATTAAAAGGAAACCCAAGAAATGAAACAGCTAAAAGATTTCAATCTGCTCCGACCAATCAACTGACATATTGATTGTTTAGATGGTCCGGTTTAAAGAAACTGAAAGAACCAATTCACCTTGATAGATTGGACTGATCGAACATATTCTTTTAAAGGTTCTTCAAAATTCATCAAGAGATTGTATGCCTGCAGCAAAACAAAATCAGAAAACTAAAAACTAGATGCACAAAATTACGGTAAGGACATCATGTTTGAGAGTGTTCCTACCTCTTTCTCCAGCTTAACTGACAGTGCTTGGATTTTGTTCCAAGGTCTGTAAATGCTTTACCAAGTGCTTTTCCTTCACAAGCACCCAAAAGCTTGATCGCCTTGCCGAAGTCTGCCAGTGTCTCACCTAACTCTGGAACAATAAACACAAATAAATCATGTGAACACACAAACCAACCGGAACCATAAAATAGATTGCGAGCATCCGAATAGGAAAAGAAAAGAGAAGTCAATATTTTTGATGTGTACCGAACCTCTGTGCCTCTTTACTAGACGGTAAGCATGTTTTTGTGCTTCCGCTAAGTGATCTTCAAGCTCAAAGATGTATCGCTTAAGTTTCTCATATTCAGGGTTTGACTCTTCCACTGGTTTTTCCTTTCCCATGATAACATCACTGACTTTAGATTGCACATCCTGTATTACCAAAAATTATAACTCATCAGCTAAATGCAGAATCGAGCAAAGGACTGCAGTTCTTATTACAGGGTTTCTCTATAAGATGTGCACTAAGAAATATCGCACGAAGAGATATTCTAATCAAGCAGAAAACGATTTTTCTGTACATAATTTATGCACCAAGAGCAGAAGAAATATCAGAAATAGAAGGGGACGAAAAGAAAAAGGATTCTGAACAGATCTAGATAATTTGGCAATTCATATTGTCATATTTAGCAAAAACCTTAGGAAATCAGGGATATGAGGATGTTGCCCTCCCTATAAATACACGGGTCAGGCACACCTATTTTAGTTGTATTCAAAGTCGGGTAAATCTGTCATTTTAAGTTACCTTCTCAATAAAGGAAAAAATAAAAACATATTTGTTTCACTCTGTTTATAATCTGAAATCACAAATTACTGTGACATGTTACCTTGAAAATTTGCATCAAGTCAGCCGGCTTTTTTTGAAAATTCCAATCTCTTGGGACCTAGCTCTCTCCATTCTCTGTACAAAAATGGGAAAACGGAATACAAAATAACATCAAATAAGTACAAAAAAAAACATCGCAAAACACTAAAGATATCCATAGAGCATCCTGCAGGCATCAAGCAAACAAGTCCCCTAGTAACTTGGACGTACTGAATGATTTATAATTTGAAAAATAAAAATCACCACGACTGAGATATAGTTTTTGTATTTTTGACCACGCAAAAGATACATAACAATTGTAATTTTGTTCAATTTGCATCCTACTGACTCTAAGTTCTTATCTAGCTCTTTTGGAATCGGCTTAAGGAAGTTAGTAACGAATAAACACGAGAAAAATTGAACAATGACACATTTTCTTTCAATCATCTGTTTATCTCTTTCATGGAATATATGTACATTTTAAGGTCAACGAATAGTAACTAGTTCCTTCATTTCCAACAAGCAGACTCATGATTAAAGGTTAAGTAGACAAGGCCAACACTTTTGAACTAGGAAGACGATGTGAAAATAACTTGCTCTTGCTCAGCTTTCCAGTTTTAGCATTTTACCTCTTCATCCACCTGCAAGAATGTCCTCAAATCTTCACTTTGCTGAAGATCAGGATGGGAAGCTATACGATTCACAAATATATCTAGAGCTTGACGTCGCATCTCAATGAACTCCGCACTAAACCGAAACTTCTCTGAAAATGAAGAGAGAGCACATTCAGTCAGTGACATTGAAGAAAGGCATGCTCACTTCAAACTCCAGTCAACCCATGTTTCCAGTATGTTGTCTAACAAGAAAAAACATGATGGGTGCCTAAGAGAAAACTGAGACTAGGCGTGCACAAGAGGCCGGAGGAAGAAACCAAGAAGCTATATCTGCTAAATTGGGTGCTTCCAGCAGACTATATGGTTATCAAAAGCATCAGATCACTATATTGGGAATATAATCAAAAACAGAAATTGAGTCTATATAGTCAACAACAACCGTATGGCATCAGTACATCGGGTGGGGAATGGACGGGATCCTTTCCTGACTTCACCGTTGCTATGCAAGCATATGATATGGATACTGAAACAAATTGTTTTATAACCAAGAAACGTATTGTTTACTACTCGTGCCGGCTTAAATTTAACTTATCGGGGAACAGAAGCATTAAAGAAGCTTCAAGCATGTTACCTACAGCACTCTTCTCAGGGACTGGAGGAATGAAAATTCCCTTGTATCTTTCAAAAAGTCTATCATGCAACCACACAAAATCACTATAACGCCGGATAACAATCTTCTCTGGCCCTTGATAGTCAGGGAAATTAGTCTGCACAAAGTCAAAATGTATTTCCAATATAGTCAATCAATCAGGGAAATTAGTGTGAGCAGCGTAAAATTTGATGGCAACTGTTTTACAGATCCTTATTTGGAAGATGTGGAGAATGGTCGAATCTTTTACATCTCCACAAGTTCTGTTATTAACATGAATTTTTAATATGGCAGCTAGATGCATAGCCAGCTGGGGAAGGAAGAACACTACTCCTATGTTTCAAGGAGTTCTTCCCATAAGGTTGTTTCGAACCTTAGGAGGGAATCAATGAACTCTTTGTATCTTTAACATTTTGATTATCAAAAAAATACCAATAATTAATGAAGTCTCCATAAGCAAGAACGCAGGGGAAATGTATTTACAGTCACCAATACAACAACAAATATATTTTCCATCATTCAGTGGCAGGAATCTTAAAAGAAGTTATCATGCTGTCCTAGACTATACAACTTCGTTTTTCAACTACTATGTATGGTGAACAATGTACAACATCTGATCTTGATCTGTATCATCTACTAAAACATGTTCTTGCTCTCTTCCGGTGCCTTCATTCAACAAACAAGGGAAACTATAGTTCAAAGACCTGTATAGTTCTGACATTTTTACTCTCCTACTCAAGATCCCTAAAACTATAAAGAATCAAGGGTTTTGGATTCTTGGTAAGCAAGAATTCAATTCATTGACCTAATACTACTATAAACAGGATCTGATGATTGTCCACACAATAAAATCAACTCAATACGAGGTTTCAACTTAAAACCCTAATTTGTAATCCCAAATTCCAAAAAAGAAAAAAAAGATTAAGTGAGTACCTTAGTAATGACTCTGTAAGAGATGTAAGCTTGAACTCCATTTCCTAATTTAACAGGATCAGTAACAAAGACTGATAAAAATGGATGCGAAGATGGAGATCTAGGGCTTTGAATACTTCCCGAATGACTTCTCTGCTATAAATTTCAAGAAAATTAATCTCAAATCACAAAACAAAGTTGCATGTAATCGAAAGTAATATCAAATTGATGAAATTTACCGTGGTATTCATGGTTCTAATGAAGAATTGGGGGAAGAAAAATTGGGGTAACGATTTTTTATTTAGATGGACTGGAAACTAAGCGACTTCGTGTCTGTGAAGACGTGGAAAAATAGATGAAACTCTCCAACTGATTAACACTGGAGAAGAAGACGAATAAACGAGAAAGGTTGGTGCTGAAGCCTTTTGTTTTGGTCTAGTTGTGTTTTTAGGCTTTTAGCACGCACGAGATGATTCCGGTTTTCTGATGTGGCAAGGCGTCGTTGCAGCAAAATGGGATACTAGCCAGGATTTGACCATGGTGGCCTGGGGTAAGTTGGGGCAAGTTAATAGGAAGTATTCGTGTGATTTAAGGCTTAGTCCTATGCTGATATCTACCGCCAGATTGGCCATCCACGCGCCCCGGGAAACCTCCTAAGTCCTATATATCTACCGCTTAGTTTGGCCATCCACGCTTGAGTCTCATGAGCGCCCAACCATTCTGGCGTTTTTCGAGCGCCCGCACCATTCGGCTGCTTTGGTTACTTTTGAACGCCGAACGGTTCGGCTGCTTCAATCTCACAAATGTTAGATTTTTGTGAGCGCCGAACGGTTCGCGCTGAGACAACTTTTTGAGCGCCCGCACCATTCAAATGCTTTCAATCTCGCCGATAGTGCGACTTCGAACAAATGCTAGAGAGAGAAGTAGTCAGATTGAGTGTTAACTTTTTTTCCCACACTTTTTTCATGATTTGCAACACTTTTTTTGGCCAATCTAGCACTCCACCCAGCCCCATAGGACTTAGCCTAAACATAGCTAAGAGAGAGGGTTCGAGAGGCGATTTTTTTCTTGCGACGTTGAACGGGTCAAGGTTTTAATTTCTTCAAGATATGAGTGGTTTTCTGAGATTTTGATTCCTGTTTTAGTTGTCTGAGATCAATAATTGGTGTTGTTTTGCTTTCACAGTTTTCCTTCTGATTCCTTTTTTTTTATTCTGATTATTATGGGTGGATCGATGGATGTGAACTTTGAATCTCATTTACATGGAGATGATAGTATTTCTTCTAGAGTGGGATTGTTTGGGGCTTCTAATAATAGGGTTTCTGGTAATATTCGATGGTCTGATATGTTGGGTGTAGGGAAAGATGAACCTCTTCATGATCCTCTTCCTTATGCACCTACAAGTCTGGTTGGGGGTAAGAAAATCACAGTGTTTTCTGATGATGAAGTAGAGGATGATGTTCGTCGATGTGAGAAATTGGTTGTTGGGTGTTTTGTGGGAAAGAGATTACCATTTTTGATGGTGAGGAATTTTGTAAAGAGGGTATGGAAGCTAAAAGTGAGATGAAGATGACTCTTCTTGGAGATGCGATTTTTGTGTTTAAATTTGATTCTATAGAAGATGAGCTCGGCTTTGGAGCATGGGTGTTTGTTCATTTCGGGACAACCTTTTTTTGTTGTTAGACCACTGGTCTTTATTGATTGAGCAGGAGATGGCTGAGTGAAGACATTCTATTTGGATCAACGAGAATGTTCCTCTCCATTTATGGAATGCTAAAGGGCTAGGTAAGTTGGCTAGTTTCATTGGAGTTCCTCTTTTATTGGATAAACAACCGCTACTAGATCTGAGAATGACTTATGCTAGAATTTGTGTAGAAGTGAGTATTGATTCTGATTTACCAAGTCATATTGATGCTAAAGTTGGGAATACTGAAATTAAGGTTCCTGTTGAGTATAATTGGAAACCTTTAAGGTGTTCTCATTGTGATGTCTTTGGACACTCTACTGAGAAATGTGCTATTGTTGCTGTAATTGCAAATGTTGCTGCAGTCAAAGCTGCTGCTGCAAAGAAATTAGCTGAAGCTAGTAAGGAAAAGGATAAGCCTGTTGGTGGTAATGAAGGATGGGTGGTGAAAAATTTGAAGAGAGGAAGGAACAAAAACTCAAACCAACAAAAGAGTGGCACTGCTGGCTTGGATGGGGCCTCAAGTAGTGGTACTGCAAATATGGTGGAAGTTCCAATTACTATGAATAACAAATTTCATCAGTTAACTGAGGAAGGGACTGGTGAGTTCATGGAGGTGGTCATGATTACTACTACCAAGGATAACCATAGTTTGACTCATATTGGTAGTAATCATACTGCTGATGGCAGTCAAGTTTGTCCTCAACCACTTGGTTTAATTTCAGGGGCTTCTGTGGGTAATAGGGAAGTTGGAGATACTATGACTGGTTTTGTTTTGAATCAGGTAGAAAGACTGGATGAAAAGGAGAATTATGGTGCTAGAGCTCATTTCCTGCCAAAGTCCTCTATCCAAGGGAAGAACATGTTGAATGTTAAGGCTGCAGAGAAGAAATCTGCAAAGGTTAAGAAACCAAACCCCTCTCTTTTACTATGATTAAGGTTGGTGGTTGGAACATAAGGGGTCTTAATGATCCCTTAAAAAAAATGAAGTGAATAATTTTATTAGAACTAATAAGCTAGTTATGGTGGGTATTGTTGAAACTCATGTTCAACAAGTTAATAAAGATAGAATAAGGCATAGAATTTGTCATTCTTAGCAATTTGTGGATGATTATTCTCAAGATCCTTTTAGGAAAATTTGGGTAGGATGGAATCTTTGAGATTATGTCTCGTTAGTGTTCTCAACATGTCTGCTCAAGCTATTTTTCTAGATGTTACTACTTTTGAGCATAAAAATTTTGTGATTACTTTTGTGTATGGGAGCAATGATATTATTCAAAGAAGGATTATATGGGCTGAGCTGAAAGCTTTTGATGCTGTCAATTGTAAACCTTGGATGGTGTTGGGAGACTTTAATTCCATTCTTGAAGTTAAATACAAGGTTGGTGGTGCTGAGGTTACTCCTGCTAATTATTATGATTTTTGGGAATGTAACCAAGATGCCCATCTCTTTGATGTAAGTTATAGTGGTTGTTTTTATACATGGAGTAATAAGCATGAGGATGATACTAGGCTTGCTTCTAAGATTGATAGGGTGATGGTGAATTTGGAGTGGCTTGAAGCTTATGTTGAATCCAGAGCTGAATTTCTTGTGCATGGTATCTCATATCACAATCCAGCTGTTGTGAGTATTTTTGAAGGTAGATTTCATGGCCCCCCTCCTTATAGATTTTGTAGTTTTTGGATGAGGAGCCTGATTTCTTGGATGTTGTGAGGAGTGTTTGGCAACAGCCTGTTCATGGCAATCCTATGGTAGTTATGGTGACTAAACTTAAGAGGCTGAAAAAAGTTTTGGGAGATTGGAAGAATGAAAGATTTAAAAAGATCTCTGATCAAGTGGTTGCTGCTCAGGCTAATATGCAAGATCTCCAAAAGAAGTTACAACTTCATCCTTTTAATAGGGAAATTGCTAGCAGATAAAAGGAAGTTGTTAGCTCTTATGCAAGTGGCTCGATATGAAGAATCCTTGGCCAAAGAAAAATCTAAAGTAAAATGGATGGAGGTGGGTGATTCTAATACTAGATTTTTTTCATTCCAGTTTGAGGAAAGAAGATCAAGGAATAATATTCTTATCGTTAATTCCAGAGGTGATATCAAGTTGGAGGATGATATAGATATTGTCCGAGTATGTTGATTTCTTTAGCTTCCCTTTTCAATGCAGCTCCTTCTGGCTCTTCTTTGGATATTCTTGATGAGTTGCATTTTGAGAGGTTAGTTTCTCATGAAGATGCTTGTACTTTAATTAGACCTGTTACTAGAGATGAGATTGTGGAGGCACTTTCTACTATTCACTCTTCAAAGGCTCCTGGCCCTGATGGCTATAATAGTTTCTTCTTCAAATCTGCTTGGTCTGTAGTTGGTGATGACTTTGTGGCTGCCATTACGAATTTCTTCAAGTCTGGTAAATTATTGAAAGAGGTTAATAGCACTTTCATCACTTTAGTTGCTAAGTGTGAAAATCCTCTACTATTGTTGATTTTAGACCAATTTCTTGTTTCAATGTCCTTTATAAGTGCATTACCAAGATTATTTCTTCAAGAATGAAGTTTTATTAAAGGGATTAGTGAGCTCAATCGATCTGCTTTTATTTTAGGCAAATCCATTCAAGACAATATACTTCTTGCCCATGAGATTGTAAGGAATTATCACAAATTTGTGGGTACTCCAAGATGCTCTATGAAAATTGATCTCCGGAAGGCTTATGATATTGTTAGTTGGAATCAATTGGTGTTGTTATGAAGAAGTTTGGGTTTCCGAGTTATTTGTTAACTCGGATCCTTGAGTGTATCTCCTTCTCAAAGTTTTCTATTTTAATTAATGGCTCCCCATTTGGTTTTTTGGGGCTAAAAGAGGAATTAAACAGGCTTTCCTATGTCCCCATATCTTTTTGTCATGGTCATGGAGGTTTTGAGTGTCATAATCAAGAAGAAACAAGTTAACAAGCTAGTTCCTTTGGTATCCATCCCAAATGCAAGCTTAATCAACTCACTCATCTCTCTTCTGCTGAGATGATGTTTTCGTGTTTTTTAAAGGCAATATTAAAAATGCTTTCGGGTGCTTGAGAAGGTCTTATTGGATTTCGGTAATTTTCGAGGCTTGGTGATTAATTGTAAGAAAACTCTCTTTATTCTTTGTTGTAAGGGAGGATACTCTAAAAGGAATTATTACTAGCCTAAGCGTTTGGAGGATCTTTACGGTGGATATTTAGGTGTTCCCTTGATTTCCTAAAGCTCTCTTATAATGACCGCTACCTCCCATTGAGATGGTCACTAAGAGGGTTAAATCTTGGAAGAAAGTGCATTTGGCCTTTGCTAGCGTAGACTTATGTTGATAAGACATGTCCTTAGTGGAATGGTCTACTTTTGGTTCTCTTGCTTTGTCTTGCCTAAAAGGGTGATTAAAGAGTGAATACTATATTTAAAAGATTTTTATGGTCGGCCGATCTTTGGGCAAAAAGCATAATCATGTTGCCGGAATCAAATTTGTACTTCGAGAAAGATGAAGGCCTTGGAGTTAGAGATTTGGAGCTTACAAATATTACGCTAATCTTAGACATATTTGGGATATCTCTTCGAAAGGATACTATATAAACTCAATGGATTCATGCCAACCCGATTAAAGGAAAATATTTTTGGTCTCGCTTATGTAAAGGACTGCTCTTGGAGCTGGAGGAGGATTCTTGACTGTAGAAGGTATGTTGTTCAGTTTATGGGAGTTTGTCTTGGAAATGGTGAGAATACTAGTTTCCTCTATGGATTTCTGCATTCCCAAATGGCGTAGTTTGTGATTGAATTCTTGAGGACTGCCCGGATATCCGCCCCGATCCAAATATGCAAATGAACGGTTTATGGAGGATGGTTCTTGGAATTTTCCCGAGTGCACTCAACAAATGACATTTGCACTACTTTCATCTCTTTCGCAAAACAAAGTGGAATTTGATGATAAAGATAAGGATTTACTTATGTGGAAAGCTAGTATTACTGGGAGTTTTCTATGAAACAAACCTATATTGCTCCGAATGGTACTAGATTGGAATTTCCTTGGCATAAACCGCTTTGGGTTCAAGCATAGAATTCCAAGACATTCTTTTATTACTTGGTTAGCCTGTTTGAGGAGATTAAAAACTAGAATGAAATTGAAAAGATGGGGGCTTATTTAAAGTGATGTGTGTCCTTTATGTGATGTTGGCTCGAGGATGAAGACCACTTATTCTTGTGATGCCCTTACTCTAATTCGATATGGAGTGGTTTTCTCGTTAAAATTGGGATGTATTAGAGTTCCACATGGCACTTGGGAGGCCGAGCTTCATTGGTGTCTAGCCTGAATTCACGGTAATGATGTTGTTGCTACTCGAAAGCTTAGCTTGACTAGCTTTGTATACCATATTTGGAAGGAAATGAATAGAAGAGTATTTACAAACCGTAGTATGAGTGAAGATGGGGTTAGTTCTCCTCGATTATTAATGATGTCGACTTAAATGTGCTTCTTCAAAGTTTTCTCAGTTGGATAAACCTCAACTTAGAAGATTGTTGGATTGTTCGGGATTAAGTGCGGTTTTAAAATTCCTCATGTCATTGTCTGTTCTCGGGCTGTTCCTATCGATCATGAAGTTATGATAAATATAGATGGTTCCAGGAAGGAAGATTCAGGAGGTTGTGGTTGTAATTAGAGACCATTTAG
>JAJJWW010009945.1:0-56812 GCA_023531295.1 Papaver armeniacum
CCCCCTTGGTTACCTTAGAAACTGAAAATTGCATAACAACAATTGCCTCTCTGTGGATACGAACTCTTCCTTACTTTGTACTTCATTTAAATTTAGTGAGTAAGAAAGTGAAATTATTTTTGACGGATTGACAACCGATCACTGTTAAGCAGCTAAATTTTTCACTTGACAAGGCAAGAGCCCATAGGAAACTCCAGCTCAATGAGTTGGACGAGATTCGTATAGATGCTTACGATAGTGCGAAGGAGTATAAGAACAAAATGAAACTTGTGCATGATAGAAATATTTTACGGAAGTCATTTTCTCCACGTCAAAAAGTTCTTCTATATGATACCCGCTTGCATCTTTTCCCTGGGAAGTTACGTTCTCGGTGGACGGGTCCTTTTATTGTTCGTTGTATTTCCTCATGGAGCTGTTGAGATCGAGACACCGGACGGTAGTAGTTCTTCGAAGGTTAACGGTCGGAGATTGAAACCCTTTTTAGAGCCCTTCCTACAGGTGATGTTGAGGAGGTCCCTCCGAGGACCCTGTTTACCCTTGATTGACCATCGAGGCGATTGTATGTTGTATATTAGTCTTTTATTTCTCTCTTCACCCAGGTACTATCTTTCCGACTTCTCTCTTTACTGATTCCTCATGCTACTTTACTTTTTGGTATTGCTCTTTCATTAGAAACATTGAGGACAATGTTAGATTTAAGTTTGGGGGTGGGGAAGAAACTTCTTGTTAGTTTTTAGTTGCAATAAATAAACTCCGAGCCTAGAAATTTATGTTTATTAAGGATGGCACTAACCAATCTAAGTGGATGGAAGCATTTTGGTTGTAGGAGTTGAGGAACCAATCGATTAGATGGAAACATCTAAAGAGTCTATTCATAAAAGCACGAGCTCGGGTGTTAGAAAAAGAAAACATGGTAGTTTCGCCATATCCTCGTGATGGAAACATCGAAAGAATCCTGATCGCTTCTTTTATTTTTCTCTTTACCATTGCTAGGGTGAAATAGAGTGACTGAGATACCACAAAAAAACAAAAAAAAACAAAATTAAGACCGAACCACTAGACCAACCGGAATAAATACAATAAATCGATCACTGGTACCCTTGTATATGCCAGCTGAGTTGACCTAGAGTTAGGATTATCGATCTTTGGTCCCCTTGTATATGCTAGTGTGTTGATATTAGTCCAGACCGAGTATCTCGGTCCATTAGGATAGGTTCACCTTAGTCAACATCATCCACGTTTTCTCTACATCCATCTTCTTAATCTTTCCATGTGATTGGTTGACTCCGGTTTATGATGTCTAGAAACTATCTGAGTAGAGCTCTGTCACTTTATATGAATTTTAGTATGCTTGAGTGCAAACTCGTGTACATCAATTGGAATTTCGCATCGGGGTACTTCCTCTTGTAATCAATAAGTATGCCAACCAAGGAGATTCTTTAGTGCCTTCCAAGGTTCTGCGTAGATAGCTAGGGTCTGGAGTAAAGGTTTTGTGGGTACACCTCTGGTAAACCCTCCGGAGACAACACTCCGCCACTAGGGCCACCTAGCGGTTTAACGGCTTACTGCACGTGCTTAGTGTAGTCATTTTATTTTTATTTATTAGTTTTGCTCGAGGACTAGCAAATAATAAGTTTGGGGGTATTTGATTGACGCATTTATGTGTCTAATTTGTCCTCAATGTTTCATATTGTTAGTACTCGTTTTTGTCCTTATTATGGTGTTTTGTGTGTTTGTAGGTATTTTTTGGAAATAAAGATTGTTGGAAAATTCAGCTCGAAAAGTTGCTCGGAACACCCCGGAGGACATTTGCTATTCGGACTCCCACTTTGGATAAGGGGTAACCCAATTACTAAGGGGTAACCCAATTACTAAGGGGTAACCCAACTGATATTCGCACCCCGGCTGTTGGATAAGGGCTGACCATCTTCATCATTTCAAATTTTTGGTTTTGGCGGGAAAAAAAAGAAAACGCAACTGGCAGATTTTGGGTCGGATTTTTGGACGCGTTAGAAGGAGATTCAATGACTGATTTTCATTGGGATGACTTGTTAGAGCCTAACAGGGTTGGTATGGGTCGATTCGTCGTCTAAATTTGGCTAGATAACTCGCGAGGAGGAAACAGAGGAGCACGGGTTTGCATGGGTATGTTACGGGATTACAAAGAGTTTGAGCGTGTTTGAAAGACTTGTGGAGCGTGTTTGAGCTAAACAGGGATAGTTTGGAGTAAATTGGGTTGCAACAGACGCGTGCCGCTACAAAAAATGGAAAGAATATATCCCGAGAATAATATCATTGCTGCCGCGTAATGGGAAGATTTCTTGGATTAATGAGAAGTTATTCTTGGTCCAAAGGTGTATAAATAGGTTGCTGGGGTCGATAAGAAGTGATACGGAGAGTTTGGGAGAGTTTAAAACACTACAGAGCCAAAAAAATCGAGTTGCAGGATTATTCTCTGCTGCTGCTGCACCAAGAACACGAAGAACAAAAGACCACCAGAGGCAGTCGTTCTTCTACAGTGACAACGACACTTAGCCGAGGGTCGTAATACGGAAGGCAGACTTAAAAGCAACAGTAACAGTTTTATTGTTCTTTGTAACGGTGTTTGCAACACTTATAATCGTTGCAAACACCCGATTTTCATCATTTTCTCCATTTCATCATTTGTACACCTCCTTTGAGCAATAAAAATGAGTTTTGAGCGTGTTTCCAACATGATGAGAGGCTAATTCTCCCACAACCAAGGCAATGAGGAAGCTATTTACGCATGAATAATTGGTAAATATTTTATTTTCTCTAATTTATAATTAATAATTCACTCAATCACTGCTTTTGCAGAGTATTCAATTGTTTGCATAATTTTCTTCATTAGTTGTGATTCAATTAGATAGGTTATGCTTTGTATTAAGATAATCTATGCTTAGGGGATACAATTAATTTTTGAGAATTTGCCTGATTATTTGTGAATTAAGAAACAAGGGATTTAAAAAAAAAAATAATTAGAGTTTTGGGTTATTTACCGTTATTCATCCATGTGTAATAGTGGAATCAGTGTCTTGGTTATTTTCTCATATCTTGAATCAATTTTGTGTTAAGTTTTCCTTATTTTTAAGTTTTATAAGTCTAAAATCTTTTGCTTTCACAAGTCTCAACGAACCTTTTTACTACAACATTATTGATTCTCATCACTTAACATCTTCCTCGCGATTAATGGTGAGTTCATTAGGCTCGGGCGCGCATGGAGGAACATGCTCCCAATACCAAGCCTGCATGAAAGAAGCTGGGATATAGGTCTCGATCTTGTGAGATGAACCCACCGTCTGGAGATCCCGACAGAACAGATCAAGATGGCGGTACAAACCACCTAAGAACATCGGCGCAAGCGGGAAAGAGACACCGCGAGACAACAACACCTCCATTGGCACAAGCTCACCTTTAATGGTATATTGGGGACTGTACTCAAACACATCATGACAAAGCCAAAACAAGATACGGCTAACTCCGCACAGGGATTCTTCTCCTTGCGTCTGGGGGGGAGCACTTTCCCATCAACTATCTGAGGAGCCCAATATTTTAACCAAAGAGGAAAAGAGGCACGACGATTAACCTTAATAACCCACTCGGGATCAGCTTCTTTGGATTTGACGAGCCATGAATTGCCTCATAGGCGCGGATAGAGCTAGATAGCAGTCGATCGCCCGATGAGCACTTAGGAGGATCTTTCTTCTCTTCTACCCACTTGGCTTTCCCCTTCCTGGCGGACGAAGACGCCTCCTTTTTATCAGTGGCCTCTTTGCCTTTGTCTCGCTCCGAAGGCGCTTCGGTTTTCCGCACTAGTTCACGGCGGGAATCATCTTTGCACTTCAACAAATAAGTGCACGGATCCTTATCCTCATCATATAGCGCTCCGTAAACAGCCACCTCGTCATACGAATGACTACCATGAATCGGAAACCCCGTAAGAGCGACTACATCTTCTAAGACGATGGTGGCTTCCCCCCACGTTGTGAAAAGGGTGTGAACGGGAGGAGTCCAACGACAGAAAAGCCGCGTTACATTGCGGATGCACCTATTTACCTCTCGCTTAAGGGACGAGTTTATGGCTTCATCAATACTTTCCTTCCGAAGAGCAAAAACATGACTGGGGTTGGAACATTAACGAGCCGCCCAGTGCGGCCACACCTGATGAGTCTTTGATTTAGATCGAATATCGATAAGGGGTAGGTCGTAGTCGCCACGATGAACGGCCATCCGCGGTACAGTCTTGAACGCGAAAGCATCCATGGTCTCCGACTCGGGCCGCATAAGCTATCCAGGAGCAGAAGGATAAGGGAGCACGGGAGGATTTAGAAGGCGAGGAACCAAGATATCTTCTAGAGGTAATACGCGCTTACCTCCGCGGAGTTCCCTTAACCTCGGCGCGCGCTTTAAATCAGGCCCACCTATGAACTCGGCGATTGTATATGACCTACCATCTGCTGGGGCGGGTAAGATGATCTCATCCTGATCGGAGTACTCAGCCTCTTCAGAGTCCTCATTATTAGGCTGTTCGGACTCACTACTTTCTTCAGACGAAAAACTTCTGGAGGAGTTGTTAAACATGGCGAGTATATGGGTGCGTCTGGAAGAAGGTAAGAAGGAGAAGTATTAAGGAGAAAATGAATTGACAACTCTATATATAGGGAACTCTAAGAATTGAACGTGGCAGTTATGCACGGGGAATGGTAACCGTCAGAAACTGAAAAGAAAAGATATTTTTCACGATGGGGAGTTAAAACGTCGCCCACGATCATAGACTCAACAAAACGAAAAGACCCACCGTGTAACCGGGTCATGAAGGGAGGCGCCCAAAAGAGATTCTTTGACTATTGGGTCATTTGATAATTGGTCCAATAGTCAGGGGACTAATGTTGATACATGAAAAAATATCCCTTAACAGGCTTGGGGTGCCCCTAAGAATAAGGGATATTTTGAGGTAAATAATATGGACTTGGGGACTAAGCCCAAGTCCAAGTAGCCAATATCCATGATGGAAAGGACGAAGAAGGAATATCAAGAAGTATGAGGTCATGATTAAGGAAATGGCATTAAGAGTAAATAAGAGGGGTTAGGACATGTATCATGATGTAAATGAGGGGCTTTTAGCAAAATGGAAAGCCAACTCTGTCTCTCTTACCATTCTTCGAATTGTGAGGTCATTTGGTGTAGCTAGGACGGGTAGAACCTGAACACAAATTCACCCTTCAACAGTTATGATTTCCAATACTGTTGCCGGCCGTTGGATGTTCGATACGACTCGGTTCGGCTCCGGTTCAGGCGGTTTCTGCAAGGTTGCTTGGCCCGGCCGGTTTCCTGTGCAGGCCTATGTATAACCCAAAGCTCATGCATGGATTCTGGACTGCATTTTATGGTTCCATGAACCGAATGATTATGAGTTTTGATGACCCAACAAAACCAATTAAGTAACATAGGAAATAGACACCTAGTTCCAACTTCAAAGAGCATGTGAGTTGGAAGAGAAAAAGGAGGAATGTTGGAGTAAATAATTGCACCCTATCCATAACGAAGCTCCTAAACTTCTTGAACTCGATGCAAAATACTACTATCCATCATGATATCCAACCAATTTAACCATGCACCAATATCAACCTACCTAGCCACTTGTCTGGATTACATACTTCAAGATGCTTTGGCTAACATTCGTAGCATCCGTATCCTCCATATGTATCCACCACACTTGTAAAACTAAAAGAAAATCGGGGAAACTGAGATATCACGTGATGTTTAGGTACAACACATTGTAAAGGTGAATTCATGTGCGGAAGGATCATAAACTTCATGGCACCTTTGTTTGCTCGAAACTTAAAAATTCGTGTTTCCTATCGAGTTAGTTATCCTACATTCCTACCAAACCTCCTCTTCCACTGAGTCACACGACTCACACCTCCTTTTTAATTTGCTGCTAGTATTTATGAAAAAGATTTGCAGACCCACCACCTACTTTTCACGTCAATTTATTAGAATTGTGAATTTCCTATAGCAATCACATGAATTTCTAGAGTCTTGATAAACTCTTCCTCTTACTCTTAGCATGTGCATCTCCCTTACAATACGCCACATAATTAAGTTGTTCATTCGCACCGTAATACTGGTGGGAATTGTATATATAATTTGAGTAGAAATTGCTGGCCTCTCACTGAAAGTTAGGCCAAAAGCTTGAATTCTAGAGCTCATGGCCCCCTACCAATAGGAATCGAGGATTTTGAAATATTTTCGGTATTTTCTTTGTTGTACACGAAATGGGTAAGCAAAATTACATACAACAATATTCAGACTTCAAACCCTAACTTCTGAGTTTCTCTTCAAACCCTAACTTCTAAGTTTCTCTTCCACCGCACGCTCCCTCTATATCCTCCTCTTCCTCGCTCTACATTGGTTTTGCTATATCATTATTTTGTGCTCTTTTATTTTGTGCTCTTTTATACAGGATGCATAATCAAAAGTGCATCACAGAGGTTCCTGTTTTCCTACCTTACTCTTTAGAACTATTTTTGTTTGTTTTGTAATCTTCGTGATTAACACCATGCTCACCGGCGTCATTGCAATTGATGGAAACACTTCTGGCAATAAGTTTGAGTGTCAATCCATTAACTGCTTCATTAAGTGATTAGGTAACCAAACAATAAAAAAATTTAAATGTCAGTTCAATTAAATTAATTCGCAATTTATGTTTTCTTCCCAGCAAGGGATTAACACCGAGAGTAGTTAAGACTTCTCGCCAAACCAAGACTCTAATCCTCTTCTATATATATCTCTACCGTCTCCACTTCCGTTATTCCCAACCTCCGCAGCTCTGGAATAAGTCGACGAACTCAATCAAGCTCATCTTCCTAAATCTCCAAGGTAAACCCTGACTCTATTATTCTCCTTTTTCACCGTATCCTCTTCTTTGATTCTACGAAAAAATGGTGTAACAGCGTTGAAAAAACGTAATCAGTTCGTGGTGCAGATGAAGGGCATCAGTTGGGGTTTACTCAGGTAAAGTTGATTTTTAGCTGGAAATTAACGAAAGATCATTCAGTACATCTAACTATGATTTTGATACCTCTTTTTTGTATGATGGTATGCTAACTGAAATACTAATAACTTTTTTTGTGCAATCAGAAGATCATATTCCAGTGTATATTGGACATGACCACTTTCGGTAAAATGGAACGAAGAGTTTTTTTTTTTTTTTTTTTTTGACTTAAAAGGTTGAGAATATATTGAAAAAAGAAAAAGAGTACAAGAGAGGAGCGCCTAAGCGAGGCCAAAGGTGAGAGCAGCGCCGATACCAAAAACAAAGAAATACAAGCTAAATGAGTGGCAAAAGGCAGCTCCTAATCAAGCAATGAGATCCAGCAAACAAAAAGTTATTACTGAAGCACCAAACATATAACAAATTACTTATTCTTCCTAGCCATTGAATGTTGGCCTTTACCCAAGTTATCATTTGGAATTTCACCATTCCATTTGAACGTTCTTTTTCCGTTTTCTTACTAGCTTTGTCTTCAAAGGCCAAATGCTGTTTATATTTATCTGAATCCATGTTATAAAATTCTTCACTATCCTCCTCACACTCTTCAGTTGTAATTCTATCTTCATCTTGAGAAGTATTCATATTACCTAATACTCTAAAAGTGTTTTTCATTTTGATAGGATCTAGGAGGAAGATTGAATCCCCTAATGCACCAGAAAATATCTATCGAACTGCATGAAGAGAATAAACTAATTTAAGCCTCAATTACTTATTGAATCGTTTTGTGATCAGAATATTGAGCTTTCACATGATTTGATTTGCATGAAGCACTAATTTTTCAAGCTTGGCTTCAGGTACTCACTCTTGCTGCTTACTTTCCAGTATGAGTTAGATCTCTTATCAAAGTCAGCTGTATTTCTTAAACCTATAATAACATTTCTTGCAGATTGGTTTAGTTGTCCTAAAGTAAGTTTGGTTTGTAGGCATCTCTGAATCAACTTGAAGTCAAAATAAAAACAAAAAGAATTTATATTTCTGAAACCATCAACTTAGCTTTTACTTCATACAGTGTCTACCTATATGATTTATATTGGTTGTTTAAATCTAACTAACTGAGATATTTCACCGTACGCCACCACTATGACATGTCCTTTCGTATCTCATTTTTGTTTTCCATTAAATGTGTATCATATTATTTATCAACATAAAATTGAGCAAAGCTAATTATCTAGGTAGTTGACTGATTGAATTAGGCATGGGACATGAAAAACTTTTATAGATGTTGGTGATTTTTGTTTGATCTATGCTAATGTCATCTCAGTGTTATCGTTGTAAGTAGTTCTTTTGCTTAATCAACTGCAACATATGCAAATTAATCCAATGCCATATCCATTTCCTATGGCCTCCAAGTTGGGGATTCATATCTAATTATTTAGATGCTCAGCACCAAAAATGTCTTTCCGGTGTTCCAAGATGATGTCGTGTTTTAGACCGGAATGAATCCCAACCCCGCCTTTCCCCGAAAGATGCGAGCAAAGGAACTCGGGGACTCCTAACCCATTCGGCACTTAGAACGCAAAGATTTAAATTCGAGGATGCGTATTTTCAACACGAGCAAAGTTCTATGTAGTCAAAGATCATCCCAACTATGATCCTAGGGCGCTCTCGGACGCATCCTTTGTATCCTCCAATTAAATGTATCATATTATTTATCAAACTATAAAATGGCTCCAAGACAAAAAGCTAATTATCTAGGAAATATGTCATTTTTTGTTTTCCATTAAATGTGTATCATATTATTTATCAACATAAAATTGAAGAGGAAGACGATCTAGCCAAAGCTAATTATCTAGGTAGTTGACTGAGACACACAAAAAAAAGCAGGATCATCAAAACTATTGAATTAGGCATGGGACATGAAACTTTTATAATCTGATGTTGGTGACAATAACCAACAAGGCTTTTTTGTTTTCTGATATGGATCAAGTCATGCTTCCTTCTTAATCAAGACCGACCAGTTGTTATCAGAAATATGTATTCACTCTAAGTAGTTCTTTTGCTGCCAGGAAGGGGAAATGTTCAAGCAACATATAAAGCATACCTCACTTAATCCAATGCCAATATGAATCATGAAATTCTGAAGTCGAATAAAAACAAAAAGAATTTATATTTAGGCGAAACCATCAACTTAGCTTTTACTTCATACAGTGTCTACCTATATGATTTATATTGGTTGTTTAAATATAACTAACTGAGATATTTCACCGTACGCCACCACTATGACATGTCCTTTCGTATCTCATTTTTGTTTTCCATTAAATGTGTATCATATTATTTATCAACATAAAATTGAGCAAAGCTAATTATCTAGGTAGTTGACTGATTGAATTAGGCATGGGACATGAAAAACTTTTATAGATGTTGGTGATTTTTGTTTGATCTATGCTAATGTCATCTCAGTGTTATCGTTGTAAGTAGTTCTTTTGCTTAATCAACTGCAACATATGCAAATTAATCCAATGCCATATTCATTTCCTATGGCCTCCAAGTTGGGGATTCATATCTAATTATTTAGATGCTCAGCACCAAAAATGTCTTTCCAGTGCGTGTTCCGGCTGCAGACCAGAGAAATACTAACTCATTATGAAAAACGGTATGCTTTCACAAGTAATGTGTGGACTGCTGAGAATTCCAAGGATCTGTAAATAATGCAAGTATTAACTCAGATTTATAGCATCAGTTTTGGCAGAAGAAGCTGCCACAACGGATATTGATGTGCGACACTGGCTTTACTGGTGCATCTGATCATGGCTCTTCAGTTATGGAATCAACAACTCTATAAAATGGTGACGCTAATCCACAAGATATATTGAGGAAGGTCCATCGGTATATTGGTTAGGTCAATTGGTATATTGAGGACCGCAGATGCTCTACACTTGCACATTGATAATGAAGATATTAGGTATTGTCTGATTTTCTAAAAGGAAGGTCTACTTGAAACTCTCAACTTGCATTGCAATGTTTTTCATTTCAAAAAGCACGAATAGTTTCTCTTATCTAAAGATTTTTTCGTTGATACACACCTCTTTTTTGTTTACTGCCTTTGTAAGTATTCATGGTCGCGTCATATTAGACTTCTAATTTAATTGTGCTTTATAAGTTAAAAATGATTATCATGGTTTATTACTGATGGAATTATCTGGTAAGATACACTAACGTTTCCATCGGTTTCTACACAATAGACTTGGGATTATATTGTTGGGTGATATGTGTGCATGAAGCCGATCAGGTAAACTATCTTCTCGCTATGCTTATGACTTTCTCATGTGCTTAATTATCATTATATTAAATCCAATCACATTATGAAATGGTTCTTGCTATCTTACCTCAAAGGGAAGAGCACATGGTTTTCGACCATGCAGTTGTGGGTTCAACTCCCACAGACGGTAATATCATTTGACTAGGATAAAACTTACATACTTCTGATGGCAATATTAGCTATGCATTACGTATATTTTAAAGTGTCATGATTTGTGGCTCCAATTAACTGAAGAGCATATCTTTTGTCCAGAATCAGAATACCAAGGGGTTAGAAGGAAGTTAACTGAAGTACAGTGGGAAGAAGTCTTAGAAGCTTTCGAAATCATTGAGAATTCCATGGGTAGCGTCATGGGTAACTCATCTGGGCCACTCTTCTCCGTTGGGTCTTCACATGGTGTGCATAAATAAAATACATTTTTCTTATTGTAATTATGTTGGTTTCTTATATTTATGGTTGATTAGTTTGTCGTTCATGATTTAGTAGATGTTTATGACACTTCTTTAACCTTAAGGCTTACTATGACGATGTTGGTGGTTTAGCTCCTATGGAAACGCTTCGTTCATAACTCCTGCCAACGTTTCCTTAACATGGTCCATCGGTGGGAAAATAGAGACTCCCAAAAAACTAATATACAAAAGGTACTGTTTTTTGATTTTTGAATACTCATTTTGAAGGTGCTGATCCCAAAGGTTTCTCCAAGTGGCTTGCTTTTACCAGTATGGTGTTTTGATTCTATTTCTTCTGTCTCGAGGGTATTGACTGAAGAGTTGCTTTTACAAGATTGTTGCTCGCTACACCAAATATACGAATTAATCCATCGAATAGCATGAAAGAGGTGAGAAAATATCCATAAGTTATATAGCATTGTGGCTCTTCAATCCTACCTTAGTTTGCGCTATCTATGATTCTATTCTATGGTGTAATACTGTAATTTCTAAACCCTCTCATAATTATTTACTACTTTTTAAGTATCTTGGCTTATGTTTGTAGTAAGTTTTCTTCTTCTTCAAATGAATCATGCTATATTCAAAGCAAAAGTACACATAAATGATCAGATAGCCCAAATTTCACAGGTAAAGAGACAGGTGATCAAGCTGGAAACGATCATTTCGTTGTCAAGGAACAATTGAGACAAGAAAGAGAAACAATTTACCTGTCTTTTTAGATTGGCAAGTCCAAACATGACTTGAACATGTGTTCACTATTAAGGTTTTTATCATCTTCTTCCAAGGGTTGTATTTCTTTTATTTATGGTTAACCAACTCATGATATCAACATGCATGAATATATGTAGGTCAAGTAATTTGATCCCGTGCAACGCACGGGAAATATACTAGTTACTAATAATAATCAATGTGCCTCTCTTAAGCGGAAAGCCCAGCGCCGCAGTAGGAATGATAGCTTTTCCACAGGCTCCTCCACTCAGTGGGAAGTGACCGCATGAGAAAAAAAAAAAAAAAGATGTTGTCGCTTTTGTTTCAGTTTGAAAAAGGTGATGTCCTCTTTAGGCGATTTTATCGCCTCCTCTAAAAACACCATTCTTTAGCCAGTAATCACCATTGACCACCGTGAACTAGCCAGTAACCACCATCTCTGACGGTGATGATTATCGATAACCACCATTAATTTACTCTCAGGTCCTCCAACCCATTTCAGATCTGTTACTAAAAGTCTCTAAAACACCAGTTTCAACTATTAATTTGAGATACCCATTTCTAAGACACCGTTTCTGCAAGTTTCTAAGACACCAAGTTACCAGAGATACCAAGACACAAAGATAGTTTTTTCAGTTTTGCTGTGATACAAAGACCCATTTTTTCTGTTTCATTATATTTCGCATGCGAGCCCCTTGAGACTCCTTCTTTATTAGTTTGTTATCAATCAAAGTCTTCTGATAGTTTAGATTGTAAAGAAATTTTGCCCCCTATCCCTTCAATTTAGGTTATCTAATATTAATATCTTTCCTTTGTGGTGCTAATGGTTTAATTGGTTATCTTTGCTTCCCCTAGGTTGTCTACGGACTTCATTTAGCTTATTCTCAATTGCCTTCTATCAGTCTAATTTAGATTAATTTTCAACCTAGTTTATTCTCTTTGAGATTTCCCTTAATTTTGTTTGTATTGAATCTGTTATTTTTAATTTTATTCTTATAGCCTTTTCAAAGCTTTTTTTATCTCTTAATCTTTAATCTAGATTGCTTTTTCTTAGTATCTGTAATCTATTTGTTAAGTTGTTATCTTGTTACCTTCCTAACAGATTTGTTTGAATTACCTTTCCCTTATTTCTTCATCTCTGACAGTTCCCTTTGTTCCATTTCTGTGTTTTTCTTAACAGTTCTATGAAGTTCTTTAAATCCTGCAAAGGAAAAATTAAATCATTGCCAATTTCAAAACGTTCTAGTATGATTACATGTACCTTGTGCTATAACTGGAAAAAAAGGAAACATCTGAGAAAACAAGGGATTCAGGGAAACACTCAAACCATTTTGCTGACCCAGTCTAAAGTGAATGTTGAAAGTTTTGAGGAGGAAATGAGTCAGGAAGGTGAATTAAAAATGGAGAACCTGGAAGCTGTAGAGACCACCCATGTTGTTGTGCTAAGTACCTTTGGCTTCAACTGTAAGAAAAGACAACTACTGCGAAAAACAGGGATTCAAGGCAATGATCGAACCATATTGCTGACCCATTCAAAGAAAGCAATGGAGAAAGAGGAGGTGAATCAGTATGCGACAATACCTAGGGTTGCACCGGAAAGACTAATTGACTATAACCCAGCAGTCGAGGTTGGTATAACTTCTATCGCTCTCACTAATCTACATTTCATAGAAATCATATCAATTTCTATCCAATTGGAAATAATGGAATCAATGGAAGATGAGGAAAAAGGTAAGAAGAATCCTGAAAATGAAGAAACGGAAGCAACACATGTTAAGGTAATTCTAAAACCTTATATGTTTCAGTTCATAAAACTTAGAAGCATGATTAGGAACACAAAACTTAGAAGCATGATTAGGAAAAAACAAAGTCAAATAGGAATTGAATTTTGTCTTCAAAAAATTCTATCTGGTTCTTTTTTTCTGATCAAAATGGAATATCCTGAGGTATCTTACTTCTGGCAGTTTATAATTACAATAGCTTGGAACTGCCAAGGACTAGGAAATGTAGAAACAACCAATAGCCTAAAATATTTGCTAGATAAACATAATCCTGGTATCCTATTTTTATCTGAAACTAAACAACAAAATAAGGAAATGCACAACATAATGCGAAACGTCAATGTTTATAACTATTGGCTAGTTTCGCCTAGAGGTACAACAAGAGGACTGTGTTTAATATGGAAAAATCATATGCAATTAACTATGATAGATCATGATTATAATTACATAAATATGAATGTGCAGATAAACAATAGCAATAACTCTTGGCTTTTAACTTGTTTCTATGGTAGCTCTTACACCCATCTTAAATTAGCTTCTTGGGACATCATAAAAAATATGGCAGACATAGTAGATAAACCTTGGATAGTCTTAGGTGAATGTAATGTGGTCCTCCATGAACAAGAGAAAAACGGAAAATTCCCTTTTAAACAGAATGAGGCCGACATTTTTAATGATTTAATACAAAATGCTGGCTTGATGGATTTAGGATTTATTAGATATACTTACACATGGAACAATTGAAGACAAGATGAAAACTTTACAGAAAAAAGACTTGATAGGGCACTAGTAAATGACAGATGGAATATAAAATTTCCAAATTCTACCCTAAGACACTTAGGCCCCTTAAGTTCTGATCCTGTTCCAATTTGCCTAAGTACTCATAATACTTGGAACTATGGTCCTACTCCTTTCAAATACTTTGGAGAATGGATGAAGCATGAACAATGTTCTGGCTTAATCCAGGACTGTTGGGAAACAGGTATTAGAGGGTCCCCAGCTTACTCTTTTGTGGGTAAACTAAAAAATATTAAGTATACCTTGTCCCTATGGAATAAAAGTACTTTTGGACACATAGGAACAAATATTGAAAACATTAAAAAAGATCTAGAAAGAACAAATAGTAGAAGCTATTATAATTCCAAAGTCTCTGACCTAGCAAACCTAAACAAGGAACTAACAAAATGGTATGCAGTAAAAGAAAAATTTTGGAAGGACAAAAGTAGAGATCAAAACCTCATGTTAGGAGATAGAAATACAAAGTACTTTCATAGCAAGTCTAAAAAGCGTTTCAGAAGAAACCGTATAGAAACTATTATGAATAAGGATGGAATATGCTTAAATACTAGAAGAGAAATTGTTGATTGTATCACTGACCACTTTAAAAATATTGCTACAAATGTTAATCCTATTATTGATAGAAAAATGATAGATCTTATTCCTACTTGTATAAATGATTGTGATAACAATATGCTATGTTTAATACCAACTGAAATGGAAATAAAAAAAGTTCTATTTACTATGAAACCTGACAAAAGTCCAAGTCCAGATGGATTTCCGCCTAGTTTCTTTCAACAGAATTTGGAAACAATAGGAAATGACCTAATCAAGATGATACAAAACTTTTTTAGAACCGGTTTCCTAGCTAAAGAGTTAAATTCCTCCTTTATATCTCTTATTCCTAAAACTATTAATCCTAATACCCCTGCTGAGTTCAGGCCGATCGCTTTGAGTAATACCACTTATAAAATAATAGCAAAACTCATGGCAAATAGGATGAAAGGCTTACTTGATAAGATAATAAGTCCTTTCCAATCTGCTTTTGTACCTGGTAGACAAATAGCATACAATATAACTATAGCACACGAGAAAATTCATAAGATGAGAAAATCTAGAAGTAAAAATGGCCTGATGGGTTTAAAAATAGACATGTCAAAAGCTTTCGACAGAGTCGAATGGAACTTTCTAATAGAAATTATGAAAAAACTGGGATTTTCTGAAACTTGGTGTAATTTGGTTTTCCAATGTATTTCAACCACTTCTTTTTTTGTCCTTCTAAATGGGTCTCCAACTGATTTCTTTAAACCAACTAGAGGACTAAGACAGGGAGATCCTTTATCTCCCTATTTATTCCTGATGTGTATGGAAGCTTTGTCTAGGACAATCTTATCTGCTGAAGAGAAAGGTGACTTAAAAGGAATTCAAATTTCAAGATATGCGCCATCTGTGAGTCATCTTCTCTTCGCGGATGATTGTATCATCTTTTGCAAAGCAGATATAAAAACTTGTCACAAGCTGGTGACTCTTTTCAAAGACTTTGGAACAAACTCTGGCCAATTAATAAATCTTACCAAATCTGGGGTCTTTTTTAGTCCAAAAACTGACCCGGATAAAATTAGTAGGGTTAAGCAGATCCTAGAAGTAAACTATATCCCTCTAGATGATAGATATTTAGGATCTCCTCTTTTCACTAATAGATCAAAAGTTAAAAGTTTTGAACCCCTAATAAAAAACATGAAAAATAGGTTGAAAGGGTGGAATGGTGACACAGTTAACAGTGCTGGAAGAACTGTGATGGTTAAGATTGTAACATCCTCTCTTGCGGTGTATCAAATGAATTGCTTTAAAATACCAAAGAAAATTTGTCAAACACTTACAAATCGTCAGAGAGACTATTGGTGGGGAAAAGATGAGAATGGGAAGACTAAAAATGGTAAAAAAGGTGTCTATCTAAAAGCTTGGGAGTCATTTTGTAAACCAGTTGAAGATGGAGGTCTGGGAATTCAAAACATAGAAAAGTTCAACTTAGCAATGATTTCAAAGATGGGGTGGAGGTTGAAAGAAAAACCAAACTCATTAGGGGCAAAAATTCTAAAAGCAAAATACTATCCAAAATGTGATATTCTTCATATTAATACTAAGCCAAAAGATGGGGACAGTTGGGTGTGGAAAGGGATACTCAATGGAGTTGAAAAAATTAAAAAACATTGTAGATGGGAAATAGGAAATGGGAACCTTATTGATATTTGGGAGGATCTATGGATTCCAAATACAGTAGCTCCACTACAGAAACCGAACACAGGTATTGCAGATTTGAAAAAGGTATGTCAACTATTTACAACAAACAAAAAATGGGATGAACAAAAAATGAAAAATTGCTTTGATGAATGTACTGTCAATAAAATTCTGAATATATCTATCCCGTTATCGGATATAGAAGATATTGCTCACTGGAAGTTAGAGAAAATAGGTAATTTTACTGTAAAATCTTTGTATAATACAATATATAGAAGTTGTAACACTACTTCTAGTGATTGGGGTAGGATATGGAGATTAAAAGTGACTCCATCTATAAAATTGTTCATCTGGAAAGCAGCACACGCCATATTACCCACAGGTATGAGAGTAGCGGCAATTCTCCCTAACATTAACACGAAAAGCAAAATGTAATGAGAATGAGGAATCACTATCTCATCTCTTTCTCAAATGCAATTTTGCAATTCAGGTATGGATGCACTTAAATTTTGATATAAATTATGTGACAGATGGAAAAAATTGCTTTCACGAATGGTTAAACGATTGGTTTTTTGAAGAAAAAAAAACAAAGGTGAAGGGATAATAGAATGGCCTGAATTCTGTAGTATAGTTATCTGGCATATATGGAAAGCGCGATGCGAAATCACTTTCCAAAAAAAGACTCAAAACAGTGTTTACACAGCAAAAATGATAGTATAATTTATCTATAATACAATGAATGTTAGCAGGCCTGGTTACAATGTAATGCAAACTCTTTTCTATGAACCTATGCATGATGAAGATCTAAAAATTCTGGTTAGAGAACCTGAAAAACATGTAACATATCTAAGTATGCGAATGTCAATAGCTATAACTATGCATATCTCAATAAATCAATCCGGAATTGGCATAACTTTGATGGATTTTTCAGGTAATACAATTGAGGCAAGAGGATCCTTTGAGGACTGCACAACCAGGGAACAATTAGAAGAGAAAGGGGCTGAAGCTGCCTTCCGATGGGAAACTGAATGGAGTGGCTACAATGTCACTTTTCAAAGTGATTCAGAACCTACTTTAAAGTTGCTAATGGGAAGATACGCAAAAGCTAGACAACAACGTTATATGATTTGTGAAGACTTTGAAGCAAACTTAAATTGTTTTATTCACTTCAAGGCAACTGCATTTATTTTATTACCTAGATTCAGTATTAGAAAGGCGGCAAATATAGCGACTTTTTGTAATCTAAATGCCATTCAAAATACTTAGACTGGTGATGGACTTAAAGCTAGGTTGCACTACCTTTACATTGAAAACTGCCGTAATCTTGTAATTGCAATGGATTCTCGTGTTTATGAGAATCAAAGTTATCAATCTATAATTCGCGGATTCTATCCTCTTTTCGGAAGAGAAAAAACAAGTACCTATGCAGGCTAGCTAGTACAGTATTAAATTTTTGGAAATCAGAGGTATTCTGATTTCATTTATTAGGGCAATGTAGACGTGCAAGAAAAATATACTTTACATGATACGCATACGGTTTCTCACATTAATTGGCATTGATAATCACGGTGAATTCTCTGCTAATTGTCGTATCGTATGTTATTTTACAATCCTACTACTAGTAGAAAAAAATTGATCACCTCGCAATTAAAATGAGTAGTTTATAGGAAAACCTTTGAGCCTGAAGGATCTTATGCATCAATCTAGGCATCCAATTAATTAGAGACTGTATATTCTTTTGATTTTGTTCAAAGCTGTAATGAAATTTTGAAGATCAAAGCAATTTTTCCAAGAAAAGGATAGTCTTGGACGTGTCCATTTATTCACCTCGCAAGAATTTTTTTCGTGAATTTTAAAATGAGTAGTTTATAATTTCAAATTTCAAGAAATCACCAATTTTGGGAAAGGATAGTAATTTATTTAGTGTGTTAATTATTCATTTACAAAAACAGTATTTACATATCACCGCAGTTGGAAAAGTACTCATCCCCAAATTACAACCAAAAAAACACTAAGTAGTAGATAAGATAGATAGATTACATTGTGGAAACTGACTTAACATGTACAAAACCCTAACTTCAGTCATAGGTCTAGTTTGGTTACACATATATATATATATATATATATATATATATATATATATATATATATATATATATAAACTACAGTATAATACTATTATATATTGGCGAATTAAGGTAGCGGTGGTGGTAACTGGTGGTGGTGATGAGGCGGAAGACGAAATCGGACTTGAGATACAGTTGATCGAACGGAAACAGTGCCGTGCCAACAAATCCCCCCTCGACACTTATGGGCCCCACGATTCTGATGATTATAATCTTGAGCTGATGATGATGATGCTGAAGAAGGAGACGATGAAGCAGCAGCAGCTTTGCGAGAAACATCCCAAGAGAGAGTAGATAAGAGGATAAAGAGAACAGCAGCTGAAGAAACCAAAACCACAAACATTCCTGAGAAACTCCGCCCACTTAATACACCAAAAAGCTTAAGAGAAGCTATTAAACCTAAATACACACTCATTAGATTCCCTACTACTACATCTGATATCATCATCCTCATCTCTCTTAATTTAATTCTCTTACTATGAATGAAAATTATTTCTCTATCGATGTGCTATTTATAATAGCTATGGAGATATATGATATGATGCGAGGAAGGAAAGGGAAAGGGAACAAAAATCAGTTTCAGGTATTGGGGAAAAAAGATGGAGAGGTCCCTTGATTTTGAAGCAATCGAACCCAGCGAAGAAAAAGATAATTTTAATTAATATTTTATCTCAAAAAAGGTATTACTTTATTACCTTATATTTTAGCACCAGTATTGTATAGTATAGGAGTAAAGACTATTTTTTGGAGTAATATCAGAGAAGGGGGTCTTCTTTTACATACCCCTAGAAATACTAACGGTACCCCTTAATCCATATACCCTCTAAATTTATCTACTTTTTTTTTTTTTTTGAAGCATTAAACTTATCTACCTACCCATCAAAACTAGTTAACTTGTATACCCCGCATGTTGAAAAAACAGAAACACAAATTGATGAAAAATTTGAGCGAAAAAATATTATCTTCTTCTTTTTCAATCCTCTCTTCACAGATCTGAACCGAAAAATTTCTCAAACTGGAAAACCCTAGCTAATTTTTCAATCTCCTGTGTTATCCCATAAACCCTAGTTTCCACTTTCCATTTTGATTTACCCATACTCTTCTTCTTCTACCCAAAATTTAACTACACAGACCCTCATCTCTCTCTTTATCTCTCTTCTTCCATACGTAACAGTCTCCATCCCCGTAGGAAGTCCGGATCACAAAAAAAATGAAATATCTTCTTATTCTTCTTGTTAAGAAGAACCTCATGACCTTTGAATAAATATCCAATCAATTAAAACCTAGCCAATCAATTAACCACAAACTATCGCAGTTTGAAATCTTATTCAATAGATTTTAATCAATAGAAGGTTTTTTTTTTTTTTCCCTTGATGAATTAGAGATAAAGGGCTTCTTCTTTTTAAGCGTGAGTTTTGCAAGTTTTTTAACAATTGAAGGTATGGAAAAGCAATTGCATAAATGGGTCTTTATAGTTTTAGTTTTAAACGAACCAAAACGGTAGAAGATAAAGAACAAACGAAAACAAACCGAAACGGTAGAAGAAAGAATTTCGCTGATTGTAACTGTATTCTCACGGTAATCTAGGAGGGGTAGATGAATAAACAAATTCAATATTTTTATAAATTTTCTACCAACCGAAAATTAACTAACTTTTCAACTAATAAGGGGTATCGATAGTGTTTTTGAGGGGTATATAAAGGAACACCCTATATAAAAATGAAGAGAAAGAAAGAGATGTTGTCATGCATATTCTTCTTTGTGGTATTTGCAGATGGGTATACATTTTCATTTCGACTTTATTGAGAAGATATTTAAGATATTATTCATCTATGTTTTCTAATTTGGTTTCATCTATGACTTTAAATTTAATAATGTTATCTTATTCGTAATTTGGTAATTAGGCAATTGCCGCATCAAAGAAGATACTAAGAAAAGAAGAAGAAAAGGCATTCGAAGTGCCAAGCCCAAATGATAAGAAGGGAGGGAGTGAGGAAAGGTACAGCTTAGGACTCTCCTCATCCCCATTTTTTCCTTTAAATCCTACTATTTAAATATGATTCAATTTATTAAAAAATATTATTATGAACGGCCGGGTCAGGTAATATTCTTGCACTCTCACTCACCAACCAACTCCTGAGTACCAACGGTGGAAACTAACCACTGATTGTTGCTTCAAGATTTGCTTTCCTTTACTTTCCAGTAACAAAATGGAAAACAAGTGGAAAACGTTGACATTAAACTGAACCTTGATAGGGTAAATGATCCTTTGTCACAAACTTTTTTACTTTATTCACCGTGTGGGTATGGGTATGGGAGTGGGTTTGTTCCTTGCCATTCACAAACTTTTTTACTTTATTCACCTTGTGGGTATGGGTGTGGGTTTGTTCCTTGCAAAACTTCAGTGGGTTTAGGTAGCAGTACCCCTGACATGTACATAGTCTATTTTTGATAGAAGAGAAAAACAGTACCAAACAAAATATAATAAAAACCAAAAGACACATAAAAGCTGGGAGGATAAAGTATTCATTACACCCACTCTAAGCCGTTTTGAAGCTTAGAGGGCATCCATGGAACCGTCTCTCAAGAATTACAAAAGTAGAACAAGTAATGCAGGATATGAACACAGTCCCAACTCCTCATTACCAACGAGATAATATTAGTCCCAGACTGACCTTTGAGAACTCTGCTTCCTCTGTCCCATCATCACTTGTCATTTGGTGGTTTATCACCATATTCCTTATTAAGCTTCTGAGACAAGAACAAGACACCATTACACAACTTCTAAGATTCAAAATTAGTTGTTATTTCAACACAAGGTACAATAACAAGAGAGGTGACCAATCAAATATTAATTTTTCCCACAATTCTGAAAGTGTTAAAAAATCTGTCATGTCTTAGTGCCACATGTACTTTGCAATCATACAAAGATGAAATAGAGAATATTGTTAATGTTTTAACAATTAGGAAGTTGAACGAGATTTTGCCAACTTACTTCTTGATGACTTCGTAAAGATGCAATCAAATCTTGTATGGTGTCATCATTAGTGTCAACTCCTGGAAGCTGCAAGAGAAATGATATATCAACATATGCACAAAAGGCATGCTCCAGACAAAAAGTATATTGCACTACTCGAACAGAAAAAAACTATATATACCGTAGAAAGGATTGATGAGACATATGCCTGATTCCCCAGCACCTGGTTTATTTCACTCTGGTCCGTAGGTTCTTCTGCATTGCCCTGCGTGGACATCTGGAGTGCTGCGTGCAGAAAGCAGAAAATATGGTATTTCATAAGCAAATTTAAAAAATAAATGGAAATCAGAACTTAATGGAAATTGGAAGTTTAATATATCAGCCAGGTTTAAGTCTTCTAGGTTTAATGCTGTATCAGTGTGAACCCTTATGATAAGTTGATCTTGGACATCATAAACAAAACAAATCATGTCCAATAGATCAGGTAGATTTCATGTTCTAAACTATGCAAGTGACACCCACTAATAAAGCTACAAAAAAAAGGTTGGTCGTCATAGCAATTGGGCCAATAAATCACCACTATATGAGAATCTGTAAGGTAATGTTTCATAACTCTGAGTAATTTTTTCAAATAAGGCTCATCATAGTACAGACTTAACTCCTCCAATCATTGCTATGCAAGTAACTTACCAAGTGCCAGCTCTTGATCTTCTTTAGTTGCCTCAGACATATCGGTGTCTTCCAATGATATTCCACCAGATGGAATAGACTGATGGTCGTTCAGTGACATTGCGAGTGCTTGCTCTAGCAATGCAGTGTCATCATCCTGTTTCCATATTAAGACGAAAAAGAAAAAGAAAAAAATGTTAGATAAATATCAACATACTGACATTGTAAATAAAGCAGAAAATCTGTAGGCAACAGTTGTGCAAATTTCTAAGGATCAAGAATAACCTAGAGGAACCTGTGTTTTCTACATCAAGAATTTTCTGACAAGACAAAGAAGATTGTCTAAAAAGATATGAAAAATGCAGATATACAACAGTGGATCCTAGAGAGTGCATGGAGAAAATGCAGTTAAATCAGTGCCGGATATAACCCGCAAGAACGACTTTACGAAACTAATATGGAGATTAAAAGCGTGCAGAGCCAAAATTACCTCGAAATTTTTACACAATTTAAGGAATTCGTGGTGTTTCCTAAAATTTTAAAGAAGCTAAACTCTAAGCTACTCCGAAAAAAGATAACAAGACATGGTAGTTCCAACTATAATGACTGAGATGTGGACCTCAAGGATATAATATCCTCATTTTTGAATATCATGTGATTCGCATTCACAGTAAGAAAATCAGAAGATACAAATATTAAAAGCATGAGATCTACCATCAAATCGCCTGTATTAGCTCCATGAGACATAATGCCAGTGTTTTCAGTCATAGTTGTATCATGTGAACTTGACGCCTGTCCACCTCCTTTTTCTTCTGCAGCCCTTGCAGCAGCCTCCTGTCTTGCCCTCTCTTCCTCCATTGAAGCTCTAAGAGCAAGAGCAAGCTCAGGATCCAAGTTGGGATCCACACCAAATTCATAGCCAGCAGCACCACCTGCCGCTGCTGCGGCGGCAGATGCTGCAAAAGCACTCCCTCCTTCTCCATCCCCAGTAAATATGGGTGTGCTGCAATGAGTAGTAAGGAATTGCGTCACTCAAATATACAAGTAGTATAGAATTCTGTAACAAAATATGCACAATTCACCAATACATACGTTAAAAGCACATCACATAGAGCACTGGACTCAGGGGGGACGTGGACAATGTGACTATTGCCATTGTTTACAGCAGCGTGAAGTGCCTCCAGCTTCTCAGCCTTTTCATCAGCTTCTTCCCCAAAATCAACAATGTCAAGAGCTACACTGTTCTTTTTAAGTTTCTTTCCAATTGACTCCAGGACTTTCTTGTCATATTTCACCGGACTGCTAGAGAGAAAAATGAGCACATTTAATTTCACAACAAAATTTTATGAAATCAGATGAACTTTGTGGTTAAATGTCTATTTACCCTCCAGGAAATATTATAATCCTTTGTTGCTGGTTTTTGTTTTGACGATGTTTAAGAGCCAATTGAGCCACTTGGATCCCAGCAGCCAGATTCATCTCACCTCCCATTTCTAAGCCTAAAAACAAAAGAGATGAGCTGAGTGTGCCAAGCAAATAAAATGATAATATCAAGAGGGCGGCAAGAATAAAAAATTGAATGCCGAAGAGCAGAAAAAAATAAGGCATTCAAGCTGTAAACTCAACTACTTCTTGATGAAGGAATCACGGTAACAAGACTAGAAAGGAACTATCATAAAACCTATAATAATATAATAGGAGGTTTTTGTTTGTTCGACGGTGACAGTGATTGAATGTACCTATCCTACAGGTAAGATTTCAACAGTATACCTTGCTGTGGGGTACGAGTTACGCCTAATGGAGATGAAAGTATCAAAACAAGAATAACCTACTACTACGTAAGACAATAATTAACACAATAGTAAAAGCATAAAATTGGTTAAGCAACTTATGCTGCAATGAGGCACTCACCCTCACCACTACATGGAAACTATTTAAGCAACCTGTGAAGTTTACGAAATCAACAGTGATACAGACAGACGCGACCAAAAAAAAAGTCAAAAACTGGGTGCCTTACACTAATAAGAACATGGCGATATGCATATATCAAAAGCTGCATTAAAATACGATTGTTCACTAATACAGGTAAGTAATTTTATGAATTTACCATGCATACACGCCAGAACCTTGCCAAGATCAGTTGTAGGAGTGACCAAAACACGAACCCCTTTACCAGCCATCGCCAGAACCCCCACTGTGTTCTCAGGATTAGACTGTAAAGTAAAAAACCCAAATTTTACATTCTCAACCCTAGAAATCCAAAAATAATACAAAACCCTAAATTAAACTAAAGTAAAACCAGAAAAATGCATCAAAACCAAAAAATTGTGATTAAACCCTAGTTATTGGTTGTTGTTTTTTTATGGTGTGATATGATAAACCCTAGTTCTTTTACCAGAATTAGAAGAAGACGAAAGAGGGGTAACCTGAGTTTTAGCACCGCAGAGAAGACTAACAGCTTCAGCTTGAGCTTGGAATCGAGTGGGTGAATAATCACCGTTTCTCATCCATTCTGAATTATCTATACATATCATTGTCGCCTGCCAAATCATACACCATAATCATCATCAGAATTCAAAGGGTATGAAAAAGAAGAAGAGATTTACAGAAACAAATTATAAAGTAATGGAAGTGAACCTCGAGAACCATTGTTGCCCCAACTTCAAATATTCCGAAATCTGAAAAACAATGGCGAAGAAACTGAAAAGAGGGTCAAAATTCGTATATTTATTACGTGTGCCTAAAGGCTGAACTACCTATTTAACCTGGCGAGATTGGGGTATACCCAAACTAATTGGGGTATACCCAATAAGACAAAACGGGTCATTTTGAAGTAAAACCGAGCCACCCTTTAACCTTGTATTTTCTAAATGGCTAATATGCCCTTGTTTAATTAACACTAAAAAATCTGATTAGCTTAATTAATTGAGTTTAGATTAAAATTTTGAAATTATGAATTCAGTAGTCTTTAACCCGTCTTATGAGTTCGATTTGGATCAAAAAAATTGTTTTGAAAATGTGAAAGGTCGGCAAGGTCGACATTTGAATAAGGTCGCTATGTTCATAGGCATGGTAGACGTTTTAATAAGATGTCGACCAATTACAGTCGGCATTGTCTACGGATGAAGAACATGCCGATTATATCTGACCGGCAAGGTCTGCGGATGAAGAACATGCCGACAACATATGGCCGGCAAGGTCGATAAAAAATACCCTGCCGATTATAAGATTTTCGACATAGAGAAGGTGTTACAAATGCATGATTCGTCGGCAAGGTACTAATTTCATAACCTGCCGACTATATTTTAGTCGGCAAGGTATAGAGATGGATATCTTGCCGACCCTGTAATTGCTAAATTCGAGAGATGAAAAGTCGGCATGTTATTCAACCTTATACCCCGTCGGCTATATTTTGGTGGTGTGAAGGTCGACAAAAATACCCCCGCCGACTTTTGGTTCGTTTTGATTTTTCGTTTTTTGTTTTTTGTTTTTTTTTTTTTGATTTCACATGTATAGTTAGAGTGTAGAAGAAAGATTTTGATTTTTTTGTATATGTTTTGGTCGGCAAGGTTTTTTAGTATGGGCAATTTGGTCTTTTGACACCTTTTAGACATCCCTTAGCACACTACTTTGGATGGGAACAAAATGGGTATACCCCAATTAATCCGGGTATACCCCAATCAAGTCAGGCTATTTAAATGCTTAAACAAAATCTTTTCTTCACCGAAAACACACCTAACTGTGTGTACAATCTGGACATATCGATGTTACTGGCCCGCATAGAAGCCCACGCCGCCCAAATCATGTAATTTGAGTATCTTCTTTGAAGACTTAAAGGCCTAGACAAATAAAGCTTCCACGTTGAACAACGATGAGGAAACTTTATTTGCCGAAATAAGCCTCTTTTTTTATTTTTTTGGTGAACTAGAGTTTTAGATGGAGTTTCTACAAGCTGCAACATCTGCAACAATGAAGATGAATCTGTAGATCATCTCTTAATCCATTGTGAGTTTGCTAGAGCAGTGTGGTTTGCTTCTCTTTTGGGTTTCAGGTTCCAACATGGCAACCAGGCGTCTCTTTCGGACTTAATAAATCTTTTCTTTAGTAGTAATGACAAGGACTCGACCACTGCTCTAGGGATGTCCATTTGTTGGGCCATCGGAAAGCCAGCAATGCAAAGGTCTTTGAAAACAAGAGTGTCTCTATTCAGGGGGTCTTGGCTACAGCCTTATACTGGTATAGTCTCTACTTAAATTTCACAGAGGAAGAGGAAGTTCTAGCAGTGAATATCAATCAGGTAAACCCTGTAACAGAAGTTAACATAATCTGGAAAGCTCTGTATTATCCCATTGTTAAGATTAATGTTGATGCTGCTTGGAAAGATGGCGCACCAATGGTACTTGGTGTGGAGTTGGAACTAGAGTAGGAAGAACTGACTCAGTGGTCTTTGCCGAAGCTGCTGGTTTTAAACTTGCAACTGAATTAGTTGTTTGGTTAAATTTGGAAAACATCATTATTGAGGGTGACAGTCAAGTTGTGGTGAACAGTCTCCAGGGAGTTTTAAGGAAGATTCCTTGGAGGATTTGGAGATTGAAGGATGATATTATTTCTAATGATCTCTCTTAACAGCTCTGGAGCATACAACTTTGTGCCAAAACCGGCTAACTCAGCTACTCACTCTATAACAGCATATGCTCTTTTGAACAACGTCCAACAAATGTGGACTAGCTCTGATTTTCCCCCTAGCATTGTTAGCCTCCGGGATGTAGACAATGGCTAGTTTTTTTGTCTCTTCTTTTCAAATACAAAAAAAAAAAAAAAAAAAAAAAAACTAGAAAAAACTAGAGTTTTGGTGAGGACACTTGGCAACATATGATTGGTTTAAAAATTACAAACTCAAAAGGAAAACTTAACTTACCGTGTTTGGAATTTTATGAAAGTCGAAATTCAATTCGGAAGTCGAGTACGAAAAACCCACATATTTCACACGTATTTTTTGCGAAAATAAAATAAATAAATAAATAAAATCTGCACATATTTCTTTTTGTTTTCTGGATTTTTATTTCTCTTTTCATATCCTCAAACGGTATTGAAAAGGTTTTACCCTGTTTGATTATTAAAAGGGGTTAAATTCGACATATCTACCCTTCTTAAGGCTGTTTGTGTTGATCGTATGTGAACCATACTTACTCTGTATATAGGTTCTGTAACCCTACATTTCTTTTTTCCTTCCCTGAAACTCTTTTCATCAAAAGGATGCTTGTGGAGCTTTGTGTTTCTTTCACAATCCCATACTTGAATGGAGACTCCAGGAATCATATCTTCTGATGGAAAAGATGTTAACATGATTGTTAAGCCATCGGTCATGGAGGAAAAGATAAATCCCATTCCTCTACAACTTTGAAGATAAAAAGGAAGAATATGAAGAAACCAAGGGCTAACCCCTCAAATCTTCAAAAGTTTTCTGGTGTTCTTGAAGAGTTAAAAGAAACAAGGATGGAGATTTAGCAAATAAAGGCTATTGTTCTAAGATCTCTTGATATTCAAAAGGCCTTGGTTCGACAACATTCAAAAAGGTTTGTTGGAATTGACTCCTTTCTTCATGAACCTTATTATGTTCCAATGTCTGCTGACGACAAGGAGTTTGGGGACTATAAAGAATTTTTCAAGAATCCTAATGTCTAGGAAACTTCGTATGAGAATTTATTCTTATGTTTAAGAAGGATAACTAGGGTTTGGAATAGCAATTATTGTGATTACACATAGCTATTGCCAACGATTTTCATCTTGCAATGTTTTTAGATTTATTTATTTAAATTCTAAGTTATTTGGAATATGATTTTGCAGTATTTAATCTTTATTGGTTTTATATATTGCAAACGTTTTTATGAGATATATATGTGTTTACGTCCGTGAACTGTGCTTATCTCATATATGCTCAAAAGTTAAGTCTATTATGTCTTTATGCAAATATTGATAAAAGATAGAATCAACCTGTTGAGAAAATTCTGCCGTATTGATCTTTCCCCGATCCACTTTTATGTTAAAGTATTGTATGGCTCCGTAAGTTGTTTTCTTATCTTGAGTGATTTCCGACTAAATTGATCAATAAGATTTTTTATGGTTAATTTATTCGATTTTACTTGATACAAATCCATGTGATTTGTTAATGTTCCAAAGAAATCCTTCTTTTCTCGTAAAAGTAAGGTCGCTCATGTTGTTCTCTTGGGAATGACATCAAATGGGGGACAGTTCTCAAATGAACTTTTGCTTAATTGCCATATCTTTGTGGGGAGAGCGGTTGTGGAATTTTGTAGGAGTTATATTTTATCTTAATAAACTCCTTGATGAATACACTAAGTTTCGACTATGTGAAATCATCGAAACAAAGTTGATATGTTCCTTTTTAGTCATGAATTATCTCTTTGAGAATTTCATTATGATCCCGTAGTTTTCGTACCTTTGCAAATTTATATTGACAAAAAGGGGAAGAATTATTTGGTAGTTTACACAACATACATATGGTTTACGGATCATTATGTATGGGGGAGTGGTTTTCATTGTGAGATGGAAGTATTGACTAAGGGGGAGTGATACATATCACTATAGTATTATTTCAAAGTTGTGATGCAATTGGACTTTGATTCTATATAATAATACTACGACACTGTATAACAATAATTGAGAACATCTGTTTTCATATTGTTATAGCTACAGATATTCAACAACAATGATGTTGAGTTGAACACGTTCACAATCGCTGGAGTACTTGGAGTAGCGAAGAATTCAAGGAATGTTAAAGAGCCAAGGAAATCAAGCATGATGGATGAGAAGCTATAAAGTTTATTTATTTTGTAATCCATATGTATTGATAGTGTTGTCACTAAAATTGACAAAGGGGAAGATTGTTAAGCGCTGCTCGGTCGAACTCGCAAGTGTTGCCATCTCAAGCTTGTTTGTCAAGTTTGGTTGATCAAAAATATATACTTGATTTCTAGTATACTCATAGCTATGTCTCAGATTAGGAAAGAATGTGTAGTTAAGCTTTAGACTTCACGGCGTTCACCAAATGAAGACGAAGATCTACTGAGGGGAGCTTGGACGAACTTCATGAACAAAATGTATGTGAAGACTAAAACTTATATATCACTTAAAAGTTTATTCTATTCTATCTTCTAATGAGACTAAGTCGTATAAATATACAGACTTTTATATTATACACATTTGATTTTTAGAGCCGAGTTTATCTCGCTTATCTATTTCTCGAAATATGTGTTGGAAGCTTTTTGCTTTAGCTATGTTCATCATATTCTTAACGAGTTTAGATGGAAATAATTTATTTGTTGGAAACTAAATGTTCAGTCAAAATATGATCATGTGAAAATTACCTTGAACATCTTACATGATTTGTGTGAGACAGTCATTTGATGTTAACTTGGGAAGTTTCATATTGATCATTCAATCACTTGAAAATTACTTATAAACTAATGGTATGTGTGAGATAGCCATTGTTGTCTTCTAAGGATGTTTCAATGATTGAAATGAGAGTTTAGAACAATTACCTATGTCTGGATACAACACGGTATACATACCCAGTGTGCGAACTGTATTGTGATAATTCAGGTCCGGGAACCTTGTTTGCGTACCTAGTATGCGAACGGTTTTATCTGAGAAGGTCCAGGAACCTTGTTTGCGTACCTAGTATGCGAACAGTTTTACCCGAGTTAGGTCCGGGATGGGTGTTTGCAAACTGGATTTGCGAACGGCTTGACAGGCCAAGGTACGGAGCTGCTATTCACGCACCTGGTTTGTGAACACAGTGGTCAAGTTCTAAAATCGGTTATGTATGATTTTCATACTCATGAACTAAAACATTTATGATTTTAGTTATGCAAATCTTTGCAAACTGTGGCTTAATGTTCATTAATTGATATCAATCCGATTTTGATTCAATTTGTTCATATATATTTCTATGAGATAGTGAACAATTGAACAACTCTACTTAAAGCACAATTATATTCATTTGATTATCTTTCATTATTGATTGATCATCATATTTGATCTAGAAGTGTTAGATGACTAAGGCTAACACAAAAAATTTCATATGGCTAACTTCGGTTAACTATTATTGAGCCAACTCAATATACAAGTTTAGGTACGGTTACCCATATCTAAATGAAGTTATATTTCATTTGTGTGTAACAAGATAAGACCATCTAACAGTAGAGATTAATTGCTTAATTTCGAAGCAGACTTAGCTTGAATCTTAAATCAGGATTTCATCTAACTGTGAATATTGAATACTTTGTTACTAAGTTATCTTAGCTTTGATTATAAGCAACCCTGATTTGAAAGACCATATAAGGAAGAACTCTAGCAACTGGAAAGCCTAATCTCGACACTTTCATGTGTCCTAGTTGCGTACTAGAGTCGATTCTCCTATAACCTAGGTTTCTCAAAGACCGTATTAGGTTAACGACTTGAAGACTTCATTTGGGATTCGTGAAGCCAGATCCAACTATTTTCTCTGTAGTTGCATATTCTGATCTTACTTGTTCTATCGTGTTGAGTACTATCTTCTCTAATATTTGCTCGAGATTTATCTCTGATAGGAAAAATATAAAAAGTAATCACAACAGTTCTTCGTCTCAGACTTTGTGATTCCGCAGTAACTTCTTCTATCACCATATAGTTAAATTATTGTGAGGTGATTGATATTTCTAAGCTGGTCTTCGGGAGTATAAGGCCGGATTATCAATTGGTTCCTGTTCACCTTGATTTATCAAAAAACGGAACAAAAAAAAAAGAAAAAAATAGACATATCTGTGGGAGACAGATTTGTTTATATGTCTTCGACTTTGGGTTGTAGCAAATATTTGATGTGGGTGAGATCAGCTAAGGGAATCAAGTGCACAGAATCCGGCATGGTTCTAGAGGCGTAAGGAACGCTACTATACCTTAATCTATGTGTTAATTGGTTAGGGCTCAACTACATTCCAGTCCGAAGTTAACTTGTGGTAGGCTAGTATCTGTAGCGGCTTAATATAATGTGGTGTTCAAAGCTGGACTAGGTTTCGGGGTTTTTCTGCACTTCCGGTTTCCTCGTTAACAAAATTTATGGTGCTTGTGCTATTTCTTTTCCGCATTATATTTGTTTATATAATTAAAATATCACAGGTTGTGCGTAGTTCAATCAGTTGATAAATCCGACCTTGTTTGTTGGATATAACTTGATTGGAACTTTGGCATTGGTCTTTGGTACCGTCCAAGTCATTTCTCATATCAATTAGGATCACATATTTCTATCTGTTTGATTTGCTAATTGCATTGAAAAATAGAGATAAAGCTCTTTGATATATCTCTTAATTGAGCTCGCTTTTAAGTTGGTGCTCTCGGAATTATATTGGAGTTTAGTCCATCCAGATTGCCGAACGAATTATTGGGTGTGGTTGTTATACCCCCGCTTTTTCACAAAGATCTTATCGACAGGCTGTCGAATTTCTCCAGACAAACTTCTTCAGGTTAGGATTCAAACTTAGTCTCATATTTTGATGATTATGATGATTTTTCACATCAATAAGGGTTTCCTTCAAAAATTAGAAGAAAAAAGAGGTTTAACCAAGAAAGTTATTCATTTGATGAGCATAAAGTTCATCTTTGTGTTAATTAATCACAAGGTTTGAGATCCTACTCATGAAAAATCCTGCTGAGTAAGATTTTCTGATCAGGTATACTTGATGGCAAAATGTTCCCTATTTAGTTGAGCTATTCTCTTCTCGATTGATAGCTAGACTATTTCCCACAGATAACGCTGCATAAGTATTTTCGCGTTTAAGGTTTTCTTCAAAGTATCTACTTGTTGAATTTTTGTTTTGAAAATTTTAGTTGTTAAAAAAAAAAATGTGCTACTCTTGTGCTCTAAATTTTCCTCCTATGAGAATATAAATTTATTGAGCTAAGAGTTGTGAAATATTTTTTCCACTTAGCCAAAAATTATTGTGTAACCATTACGATTTGTGGATGGGTCATTGCAGCATCTCCAAGTTTTTTCGTTTATGGGTTAAGTTGATGTTCGTACGGGTACGCGTTGTTACATATCACGAACCGACTCTAAAAACCTTAAAAATATATTTCCTGTGAAACTGTTTATATATCTATCCTATTGAGTTGAGTTATCTCACTCTAGGGTTTTTTTCCCCTCATATCAAGAATGTTGTCTCCTTCTCGCACTTGTGATTTTACAAAAGTATTTCTTGATACGGGTATTGATTACGGTTCCAAAGGGAAGAAGAAAAGAACACTAGTAGAATATGACTTTGTCGAATTTCAAAACTCTGAAGACTATTCTGATGTCTCATGCTATTATGCATATACTGATCAAGATGTAGAGCATGATGATATGGTTTCTGGTGAAGTTGTTCATGATTTTCTTAAATACTTTGAGAAAGCAAAACTGCAGCTCGTTGATACTATGAAAGGTCTCGATGTGTTACAAACTGAGTTGAAAAAGGTTAATTCTGACCTTGTTCTCATGAAGACGCATGTTAAAGATCTTCTCAATGAGGATATATTCTCCGAAGAAGCAGTAGATGCTGTCAATCACAAGCTCAAAGGTCTTAAAACCCGTGAGGGTTCCGAAAGTGTACTTTGATTTTAGTATGGTTTTGGATTTTAATATAGTCTAGGAAACTTCTTATGAGAATTTATTCTTGTGTTTAAGAAGGATAACCAGGGTTGGTATAGCAATTATTGTGATTACACATAGCTATTTCCAACGATTTTCATCTTGCAATGTTTTTAGATTTATTTATTTAAATTCTAAGTTATTTGGAAGATGATCTTGCAGTATTTAATCTTATTAGTTTTATATATTGCAAAAGTATTATGATATATATATATATATGTGTGTGTTTACGTTCGTGAACTGTGTTTATCTCATAAATGATTAAAAGTTAAGTCTATTGTGTCTTTAAGCAAATATATATAGATAAAAGATATAATGAACTTTTTGAGAAAATTCTGCAGTATTGATCTTTCCCTGATCCACTTTTATGTAAAAGTACTGTATGGATTAAATTAATCAATAAGGTCTTCGTGTGGTTAATTTATTCGAGTTTACTGGATACAAATCCATGTGATTTGTTAATGTCCAAAGAAATCCTTCTTTTCTCGTAAAAGTAAGGTGCTCATGTTATTCTCTTGGGAATGACATCAAATAGGGGAGAGTTCTTAAATGCACTTGTGCTTAATTGTCATATCTTTGTGGGGAGAACGGTTGTGGAATTTCTTAGGAGTTATCCTGTATCTTTATAAACTCCTTGATGAATACACTAAGTTTCGGCTATGTGAAATCATTGAAACAAAGTTGATATGTTCTATTTTAGTCATGAATTAGCTCTTGGGAATTTCATTATGATCCCATAGTTTTCGTACCTTTGCCAATTTATATTGCCAAAATGGGGAGAATTATTTGGTAGTTCACACTACATACATATGGTTTACGGATCATTATGTAAGAAGGAGTGGTTTTCATTATGAGATAGATAGAAGTATTGACTAACGGGTAGTGATACATATCACCATAGTTTTATTTCAAAGTTGTGATACAATTGAACTTTTATTCAAATAATAATACTATGACTGTATAACAATGTTTGAGAACCTTCGTTTTCGTATTGTTATGGCCACGGATCTTCAACAACAATGATACTGAGTTGAAAATATTTAGAATCGATGGAGAACTTGAAGTAACGAATAATTCAAGGAAGTTGAAGAGCCAAGGAAATCAAGCACGATGGATCAGAAGCTACAAAGTTTATTTATTTTGTAATCCATATGTATTGATAGTTTTGTCACTAAAATTGACAAAGGGGGAGATTGTTAGATCATTTCTCGGTCGAACTCGCAAGTGTTGCTATCTCAAGTTTGTTTGTCAAGTTTAGTTGATCAAAACTATATACTTGATTTCTAGTCTACTTATAGCTTTGTCTCGGATTAGGATAAAAGTATGTAGTTGAGATTTAGACTTCACGACGTTCACCAATTGAAGAAGAAGATCTACTGAGGAGCTTGGAGGAACTTCATCAACAAAAGGTATGTGGAGACTAAAAATTATCTATCACTCAGAAGTCTATTCTATTCCATCTTTTGATGAGACTAAGTCGTATAACTATATAGACTTTTATATTATACATATTTGATATTTCGAGCCGAGTTTATCTCGCTTATCCATTTCTCGAAATATGTGTTGGAAGCTTTTAGATTTAGCTAAGTTCATCGTATTCTTGATGAGTTTAGTTGGAGACGATTTTTGTTGGAAACTAAATGTTAAGTCAAAAGACGATCATGTGAAAATTACCTTGAAACATCTTATATGATTTGTGTGAGACAATCATTTGATGTAGACTTCGGAAGTTTCGTATTGATTGATTAATCACTTGAAAATTACTTGAAGCTAGTGGTATGTGTGAGATTACCATTGTTGTCTTCCAAGGATGTTTCAATGATTAAATGAGAGTTTTAGAACTATCATGTCTGGATATAATATAGGTGTTAGATAACTGCTCGGTCGAACTCGCAAGCGTTGCTATCTCAGGCTTGTTTGTCAAGTTTAGTTACCAAAACTATAAGTCTTGATTTATAGTCTACTTATAGCTAAGTCTCGGACTAGGATAGTAAGTGTAGTTGAGCTCTAGACTCCACGGCGTTCATCATGCAATGACGAAGAACTACTCAAGGAACTGGTGGAACTTCATCGACAAAAAGGTATGTGGAGACTTGAACTTATACATCACTCAAAAGTCTATCTATTCTATCTCCTATCTTGAGACAAAAGTCGTATTGCTATATAGACTTCGATTATACACATTTGCTATTTCGAGCCGAGTTTATCTCGCTTATCTATTTCTCGAAATATGTGTTGGTAAGCTTTCGCTTTGGCCAAGTTCATCTTTACTCGTGACGAAAGTCATGTTGATTATTTCAGTAACTTGAAAATCGCTTTGATGAAAAATAGTTTGTGAACAACAACTATATAACATCCTCTAAGAAAGTTTCAATGATTGAAATGAGAGTTTAGAATATATAAACATGATTGGATATAAACATTGTATGTGAACTCATACTTGTGTAAGCCCAAAATCCTTGAACCAGAGTATGCATACTTTAATGGTTTAGGATGTCCGGATCTAAGTCCGCGTACTGTCGGAAGTTCACATCCCGTGAATTTTTGTCGGAGTTTATGAACCAAAAACACGCTCAATTCGGGTACTTAAGTATGCGTACGGGTATGCGTACTTAAGTGGGTTATTTTCTAAAAACGTTTTATTCGTGAACTAAGACATTTATAAATTAAGGAATTTAATATTTGAAAACCGTGGCTATAATGTTCATGAATCGATTCGGGTGAATCAAAACTGTTTTTGCTTCGATTGTGTCTTGTATACTTCTATGAGATCTAAGTAATTGAAAAACTCTTCAACTAGTTCATATGAGTCATTTGAACTAGTTATGGTGAAGATGAATAAGGTTGATATGAAAGTGCTCATATGGCTAACCATTGGTTAATTATTGTTGAACCAACTAAGTGTACACGTTTAGGTACGGTTACTCAAACCTAAATAAAGTTACATTTCATTTGGTTATAACAAGCTAAGTTCGATCTAACGGTTGAAAGATATTAGCTTGAATCTAATCAGGTTTTCATCTAACGGTGAATATTGAATGTTTTGTTACCAAGGTAACTTAATTGGATTGCAGACCCAAAAGGAGAACTCTAGCAACTGGGAAACCTAATCCCCACACCTCCTGTGTGATACTAGTTGTATAAGCTAGAGTCGATTCTCCTTTAACCTTAGGTTTTTCACGAAACCCAGTAGGTTAATGACTTAAAGACTTCATTGGGATTGTGAAGCCAGACCCAACTATTTTATCTGTAGTTGCGTGATCTGATCTTGCTGTTTCTATCGTAATTGAGTACAATCGTAAGATTGGCTTGAGATTAATTTCTCCGATAGGCAAGATAGAAAAATAGTCACAAACACCTTCGTCTCATCATTTGTGATTCCACAATATCTTGTTTCGCTAGTCGATTAAGATTATTGTGAGGTGATTGATATTTCTAGGCTATTCTTCGGGAATATAAGTCTGATATATCAATTGGTTCCTGTTCACCTTGATTTATCAAAAGACGGAACAAAACTCGTAGGTATTTCCGTGGGAGACAGATTTATCTATTCCTATAGACTTTTCTGTGTGAGACATATTTGTTTATTAAAGTCTTCGACTTTGGGTCGTAGCAACTCTTAGTTGTGGGTGAGATCATCTAAGGGAATAAAGTGCGTAGTATCCTGTTGGGATCAGAGACGTAAGGAGCGCAACTGTACCCTGGATCAGTGTGAGATTGATTGGGGTTCAACTAAAGTCCAGACCGAAGTTAGTTTGTAGTAGGCTAGTGTCTGTAGCGGCTTAATACAGTGTGGTGTTCAATCTGGACTAGGTCCCGGGGTTTTTCTGCATTTGCGGTTTCCTCGTTAACAAAACTTATGGTGTCTGTGTTATTTCTTTTCCGCATTATATTTTGTTATATAATTGAAATATCACAGGTTGTGCGTTGAATAGATCATTTGGTAAATCCAACCTTTGGTTGTTGATTGAAATTGATTGATCCTTGAACATTGTCTTTGGTACCGTTCAAGTTATCTCTCATATATTCAATCGGGCTAGCAAATTATTGTTTGTTTGATTGCGGATTGAATTGAGAGATTGAGATATAACTCTTTGATATACTTTTCTTAAGATTGAGTCCGACTGTCTAGTTGATTCTCTTGAAAGTATATTGGAGTTAGTCCATACAGATTGCTAAGCGAAATATTGGGTGAGGTTGTTGTACCCCCACTTTTTCAACAGGTTGTATACTTTGTATACTAATTGTGCAAGTCTAGTTCAGGTCCCGGAATTATTATTCGCGAACTCTGTTTGCGAACTGGTTTACCTGTTAAAAGGTCTGGAACTTGTATTCGCGTACCTTGTTTGCGAACGGGCTAGACAAGGCTAAGTCCGGAACTCCTGTTCGCGTACTCTATTTGTGAACGACTAGACAAACCCAAAGTCCGGAACTCTTGTTTGTGTACTCAGTTTGCGAACAGAGCGGTTATGTTCTAAAATCGGTAAAGTGTGACTTTCATACTCATGAACTCAGGTTTCGTTTGCGAACTTAAAGTCCCTGGAACTTTAATGTATTAAGGTATGTGGACTAGTTTTACAAACCGTGGCATCATGTTCATGAATTGGTTCTTGTATAAGTACTTTGTACAATTACAAACCCGATTTTGCTTCAAATGGTTCATATACATATTCCTATAAGATGATGAACATTTGAACAACTCTTGTGAAACACATTTAGATTTATTTGATTATCAATCATGATTTATTGATCATCATATTTGATCTAGAAGTGTTAGATGAATATGGCTAAGTTATAAGTGTTAATATGGCTAACTTCGGTTAACTATTATTAAGCCAACTAAGTATACACATTTGGGTACGGTTCATCCATATCTAAATATAAGTATATTTCATTTGTGTGTATCAATCTAATACCATCTGACGGTGGAGATTGATTGCTTAATTTGTAAGCATACTTAGCTTGAATCTTAAATCAGGAGTTCATCTAACGGTGAATATTGAATGCTTTGTTACTAAGCTATCTTAGCTTTGATTGTAAGCAACCATGATTTGAAAGTCTATATAAGGGAGAACTCTAGAATATGGGAAACCTAATCCCGACACTTCCGTGTGTCCTAGTTGCAAACTAGAGTCGATTCTCCTTTAACCTAGGTTTTCCAAAACCATTATTAGGTTAACGACTTGAAGACTTCCTTTGGGATTCGTGAAGCCAGATGCAATTATTTTCTCTGTAGTTGCGTATTCTGATCTTACTTTTTCTATAGTATTGAGTTTTATGTTCTCTAAGATTTACTCGAGATTTTTCTCCTATAGGTAAGATATAAAAATTAATCACAACAGCTATTCGTCTCAGACTCTTGTGATTTCGCAATAACTTTTTCCGTTAATCAGTTGGGTTATTGTTAGGTGACTGATATTTTTAGGCTGCTCTTCGGGAGTATAAGTCCGAGGTATTAGTTGATTCTTGTTCACCTTGATCTTTGTATCAAAAGACGGAATAAAAATAATAAATGATAAACATATTTGTGGGAGACATATTTGTTTATAAGTCTTCGATTTTAGGTCGTAGCAACTTTTAGTTGTGGGTGAGATCAGCTAAGGGAATCAAGTGCGTAGAATCGGCGTGGTTCTAGAGGCGTAAGGAACGCGACTGTAACTTAATCGGTATGTGACTTGGTTAGGAATCAACTACATTCCAGTCCGAAGTTAACTTGTAGTAGGCTAGAGTCTGTAGCGGCTTAATACAGTGTGGTGTTCAAAGCTGGACTAGGGTCCGGGGTTTTTCTGCATTTGCGGTTTCCTCGTTAACAAAATTTCTGGTGTCTATGTTATTTCTTTTCCGCATTATATTTGTTTATATAATTGAAATATCATAGGTTGTGCGTAGTTCTATCACAGTTGATAATCCGACCTTGTTAGTTGGATATAACTTGATTGACACTTGGGCATTGGTCTTTGGTACCATCCAAGTTATTTCTCATATCAATCAAGCTCATGGATTTCTATCTGTTTGATTTGTTGATTATATTGTGAAAGAAATAAAGCTCTTTGATATATTTCTTGATTGAGTCTCACTTTTAAGTTGGTGCTCTCGGAATTATATTAGAGTTTAGTCCATACAGATTGCTGAGCGAATTATTGGGTTTGGTTGTTACACCCCCCACTTTTTCAATGTAACCTAATTTGCATTATTATTTTAGTTTTTTATTAATTGCACCTAGTTTGATTATTATTGAGATCCTTCTCTTATAACATAAGGTCACTCAAACTAGATCAAAATCTGACGGTGGTTCATATCTGTTTTTAGATCTGACGATGAACTATTGAGCATCCATTGTAACAGACTCTGTTCTTTGTGTGATCGATTATAAGTGGAATCAAGCTTATTTCTGCAGGTACATTGAAGACATTAAAGATTCGACAACAAGAAGATTTTTTTTTTTTTTTTTAATCTTTGTGATTTACTTCGTGCACGTACTTGATCGTCTGGAATCCGAATTATCGTTGTTTATATTTTGATAAACATCTTATTGGTAGTCGTATAAGATCGACATGCTATCATTTGGTGGTATTCTTCAGTATCCGGATCTGATAGTTTGTATCTTGATCTGGTTGGTAGATCTAACCCAGTGTAGTCAAAATCGCTCTCCAAGGACGATTAATCGTCGAGTAATCGCTACTCGCTATATGACCGATGCGATTTTGGATTCCAAGCCATTTCCGTTTTTTAGCGATTAAGGCGGACGATTTTGCCGATTTGGACTGATTTTTGTGAAAAACGAGTTGGCAATTTTTCCAAGTTGGCCTTGCATGCACCGAAATCAGAAAAGAAAAACTTTCATAACCTCTCATATGGGAGTTATCAAATGTAAAAACATGATTAATAGGTTCAATATAACAATGTTACACACTTAATTACTTGATATTGTTAAAATTTTAATTTTAGTTAGGTATAAGTCATAAGTCTCTAACAAATAGGCTGCAAGTAAAACACCGAGTTTTGGTGATTTCCAAGTCCGAATTTATTGCTCCTCGCTATAAGCTCCCAAACCGAGTAGAACCGAGGAGCGATTTTGACTAACATAGGAGTTTATTAGTTTCAACGGAGTAGCCTTTGTTTGACTTAACAAAAATGTTTGATTTAGTTTTTGAGATTGAGAGAGCAATTATCGAGTACAGTTTCGTCCTTTACTGTTTCGGAATACGATCCAAATGAGTTAAGTGCAAGAAATCTTCACGAAGGGCGAAGCAACTTAAGATAGTGGATTCTATCTTAGGATTCACGTGCGTTTTCCATATCGGTAGTAGAAAAACTAGGTATCTAGGGGTAGTTTACTTGGTCTCAACTATACGAAGTTGGTAGTGGTCTTTGTATAGCGGCTTAATTATGAGAGCATTCAAAACTGGACTAGGCCCCGGGTTATTCTGCATTTGCGATTTCCTCGTTAACAAAAGCTTGGTTTGTGTTATTTACATTACTTCCACATTATTTTGCTTGTCTTTATAATTAAAGTAAATACACTTTTACGTTATATCAAAACACTTAGGTTGGTCCTTATAGTTAGGTTCGGTTTCAAACTTGTACTATATACCAAGTGTATACCTTGTGATTGCTATCTTCTTGACAGACTCTGTCTATATCTAGATCATGCAAGGTATCTGTCATATAGATTGATACCGAAAAGATTGTGGTGTACTTGGTACCCTCGTCATTTCGAATTGGGAATTTGAAATCATCATGTTCAAATAACAAAGATCATACTCCCTCCGTCCCTAAGAAGATGACCTCTTTCGAGTTTGCACAATTCTTAGAACATCTCCAATTATAGGTGGAGATTTTACTTTTATAACGACACCTAGGATTTTGGACTCGCATCTAAAGTATACTTATTTAAATATGTCCTACAAAATCTGATGGATAAAGTATTAATACGAAGGTCTTAAAGAAAGTATTAACCAGACTTTCGATTAGACCTCCATGTCATTTTTTAGGTCTAAAAAATAGGATTGTTTGGTTTTGCACAAAGATTAAGAAAACTATTCATCGTTATCATTTTTTCATATTTTTTCCTAACTTATCCTTAGTTCCATTCATTTGATAATAAATAAAAAAAAATGAGAGAGAAGCGGGTAAAGGGATATTGTGGTGTTGCCTTGAATGGTACACTGATCCTTTGAATCCGGCACCAACAAGTATCAACCCCCGCAGAACAATATTATCTTTTAGACCTTTCAACTAGATGACCCCGTAGAGCGGCTTTTGCTAAAACTCGAGCAGTTTCTTGAAAGCTCGCCTTAGATATAAAACTTTGAGTATTCAGAGATGCCCTCATTATTCCCAATAAGACGGCTCTATAACAAATTGCTTCTTCCATGTCACGTCTCGTTCTTTCCGCTTGTAACAATCCAATAAGTTCTCCAGATGAAAAAATATCAGACAATCCCACGATTGGACACACTACCACAGCATTGGTCCTAATGTGAGTAGGATCGCTTAGCCATGCTTCATAATTGGAAAAACGGTCACCGTGGAAATACATGCCCCCCAGCCAAAGAAATATGATGAAGAGTTGACCAAAATAGGCAATAAATACTTTTTCTGGTCCCCTTTTTGTGTTAAGATAGAGAAATGGTCCCACCATGGGTAGATTAGTAAACTTCCATTTATGGAAACCAGACCCAACCTATTTTGAAAACAAAGAGAGTATTGATTAGTATTTTTAAATAAAATTTTGTAGGAAAAAAGACAGATGGTTCATGAGCAAAACATTCTTATTTTTGCCACATGTATAAGACCCCATAATTCAGCATCTGAATAAGACCTCCACATATGATTTTTAACACCCACTATGGAGATTCTCTTAAGGCAAGGAGGATAAAGGAGTATGTTTAAGTATTTTTTTCCGATTATACCCTTATGAATAATAATTAGCAAAATTTAGAAATGATATATCTCTCAAACTATAATATTCGTAAATCTTATACCATTCAAAAACGTTTTAAAACACTTATGTAGCAAATAGTATAGCTTGAACATACAATATTACCATTATGAGCGGTACGTTTCAACCAATTAAACTATAAGCCTCTACAATAAACAAATCGCTCGAGAGGAATGAAAAGTCTCAATTACTGTCCTTTGATGCCGAAAGTTCTCATAGCAGGGGATCTACAAACTTGGGGAGAGGCTAAGGACGAGCTCGAACCGTCATTCTAGGATTTGCAGTCTAATACATTTCCATTATGTTACGCAGCCAACTCATTGCGTCTCATAAACTCTTTTTTTATTATATTAAGTTAACTGGGAGAGGTAGGATTCGAACCTACGTAGGAAAAACTCCAACAGGTCACTTTTGACCGCTCAACCACTCTCCCTAAATTGTACTCTCCTCAAGTAGGAATTGAACCCATGACCAATCAGTTAACAGCCGACCGCCCTACCACTGAGCTACTAAGGAACAACGTATGAAAACTCTTATGATTATGTTTCTTTTAAGTCATTCTTTTCAACACGCTCTGTAGGATTTGAACCCACGACATCGAATTTTGGAGATCCACGTTCTACCGAACTGAACTAAGAACGTTTTCTTAGGGAAGAAAGTTGATCTCTTGCAATCGAGGGTTATATACCAGCATTCTGATGTCTTTCTCGTATTAATTTGACATGTCCAATACTCAAGTCCCTATCTCTGGTCTTGTTTCTATTTATAATGCACCAATTGAATGAACCTAAGTACTAAAGAGTTGAAAGAAGAAGTGAATCACACGAGCTAAGAAATGAACTTTGAAAAGACGAGGGTACCCAAATACACCACAATCTTTTATTTATCCACCTATAAGTCCTCTATCGAAAGTGATTGTCTATGGACAGAGTCGAGACAATACAACAAATCAATTCACACTTCGTGTGATCGTCTATGGATACAAGATCGAGACAATACGACAACAAGTTAACATGTGTGATTGACTATGGATACAAGATCGAGATAATACAACAACGAAGTATGATATTTGATAATAGGTTCAGACTTAACCAAACAATTATAATTGCGGAGTTAACGTTTGTGTATTTTACTTTTAATTATAATAAAACAATTATAATTGCGGAAATAGAAAAGTAAAAGCCACAGCAAGATTTTGTTAACGAGGAAACTGCAAATGCAGGAAAACCCCGGGACCAAGTACAGAATTGAATACTCTCGGAATTAAGTCGCTATACAAAATCTACACTAACTTCGTATAGTTGAGAACAAGTAGCTACCCCTAGTTCACTCAGTTTCCACAGTATCCCTGCGCTTCCGACTTCCATGAGTGCACGCATTGGAACAATTCCTTTGGATCGTATTCCAAACAGTAAAGGAACAACAAATATGTTTGGTAACAAATCTTTAGATTCTTTCAAGATAAAGATATCTCAAGTCATATGCAAAGGCTCTTCCGTTTAATCTTATAAACTCCTTTGTCTGGTTAGATCAATCTACCCAATAACTACCAAAGCAGTTAAGTTTAGATTCGCACTCAATCCAAATAAATCTCAAAGAGATATATTGATAATGCCGATCTCACGCAACTAATCAATCAAATAAATCCGATTCTAGTTGGATCCCAACCGATCAAGGTTTGTGCACACAAAGATATGAGAAATAATAAGAAATGTTCTCCGTCTTCAAATCTGCTTTAATCTTCAATAAAAACCTACACAACACCATTTGAATCTCTTGTGATCAATTACACATAGAACAAAGTCTGTTAACAATGAATTATCACAAGATTTCTTTAGATCTACAAACAGTTCTAAAGATCCCGTCGATACTTAGATCTAGTTTGAGTGAATCTTATACCAAAAAATAAGAATCTCAAGAATAAACAAACTAGGTGCAATCAAAGTTCAACAACCATTAGTCAATCAAATCAATCGAAAACTAATAACACTGCAATTATCTAGTTTCCCACCAACGGTACTCGTAGAGCTTCTTGATCCCACATAAGTCTTTAAACCAGCGGTCGTAAGAGATTTCACCTAATTAGGATACTTTCCTCTCCGAATAGACGGCTCCACCAGAAACAACAAGAATGAAGTTTGCCTGGCTCTTAGGATAGTTTGTTAGAAATGCAAACTTAGGTATTTATATACCAAGGATGTTTGAAAACCAAGGAATTTCCAAAACCGAAGATATTCTCAAGATATGCAATGAATAGCAAAATTCGGTTTTCCTAATTCCAATAAATGCTTGTCCAAAATTTCCGGAATATCTCAATAGAAAATCTCCAATTAGTAAATGCACATTACTAATTTTTATTTTCTAGAGCTACACATTAATTGCTGGTAATTAATGTATATAAAACTAACAACCTTAATTAAAAGATTCTTAATTTATTTCAGCACAGGATCTCCTTGAGTACTAAGGAATATCTTTGAACAATAAAAGAAAAGAATTACAGTACGTGTTCAAAGTATGTTGACATCTCTTCACTGTAAATCCTTAATCATATTTACATGGATTTACATTCTTGGAATCGGTTATACCACACTTCCAAACAAGTTTAGAATTGGTTCACCAATATTCTAAGATAACTATGTGATTGATCAAATCACATACATGGGTTCGATTGGTTCTACCAACCACTAGGATCGGTTATACGTTTGAAAAAACGGGGGTATAATAACCACACCCAATATTTCGTTAGGCAATCTGTATGGACTAACTCCAATATAATTCCAAGAGAATCAACTAAACAGTCAGACTCAATCAAGGAAAATATATCCAAGACTTATATCTCCGTTTCTCAATATAATCAGTAAATCAAACAAATAGAAATCCGCAAGACTGATTATTATGAGAAACAACTTGAACTATACTAAAGACCAATGTTCAAGTGTCAATCATTTTCAATCAACAACCAAAGGTTGGATTTACCAATTGATTGAACTACGCACAACCTGTGATATTTCAATTATATAAACAAATATAATGTGGAAAAGAAATAACACAGACACCAGAAGTTTTGTTAACGAGGAAACCGAAAATGCAGAAAAACCTCAGGACCTAGTCCAGATTTGAACACCACACTGTATTAAGCCGCTACAGACAGCCTACTACAAGTTAACTTCGGACTGTAATGTAGTTGATCCCTAACCAAAATCACACTGATCAAGGTACAGTCGCGTTCCTTACGTCTCTGAATCCCAGCAGGACTCTACGCACTTGATTCCCTTAGCTGATTTCACCCACAACTAAGAGTTGCTACGACCCAAAGTCGAAGACTTTATAAACAATTTTGTCTCCCACAGAAAAGTCTATTCTGATAGATAAATATGTCTCCCACAGAAATAACTACGAAGTTTGTTCCATATTTTGATAAATCAAGGTGAATAGGAACCAATTGATAATCCGTTCATTTATTCCCGAAGAACAGCTTAGAAATATCAATCACCTCACGATAACTTAACTATATGGTAGTAGAACAAGTTATTGTGGAATTACAAAGAATGAGACGAAGAGATTTATGATTACTTTTTATATCTTACCCATCAGAGATAAGTCTCGAGCAAATCTTAGAAAAGATAGTACTCAATACGATAGAACAAGTAAGATCAGAATACACAACTACAGAGAAAATAGTTGGGTATGGCTTCAGAATCCCAATGAAGTCTTTAAGTCGTTAACCTATAATGGTTTTAGGAAAAACCTAGGTTAAAGGAGAATCGATTCTAGTCGCAACTAGTATCACACAGGAGGTGCGGGGATTAGGTTTCCCTGTTGCTAGAGTTCTCTCTTATATAGTCTTAAAATTAGGGTTTGATTACTTTGGGACAAAGCAATCAATATTCACCGTTGGATGAAACCTGATTTAAGATTCAAGCTAATATCTTTCCACCGTTAGATGGTCTTAGCTTGTTACACACAAATGAAATATACTTTCATTTAGATATGGGTAACCGTTGTTAGAGCATTGCTCGGTCTAACTCACAAGCGTTGCTATCTCAAGCTTGTTTGTCAAGTTTAGTTGGCAAAACTATAAGTCTTGATTTCTAGTCTACTTATAGCTAAGTCTCGGATTAGGATAGTAAGTGTAGTTGAGTTATAGACTCCACGACGTTCATCGAATGAAGACGAAGAACTACTCAAGGGAACTTGTGGAACTTCACCAACAAAAGGTATGTGGAGACGTGAACTTATCTATCACTCAAAAGTCTATCTACTCTATCTCCTATTTGAGACAAAAGTCGTATTGCTTTATAAACTTCAATTATACACATTTGCTATTTCGAGCCGAGTTTATCTCGCTTATCTATTTCTAGAAATATTTTTGGTAAGCTTTCGCTTTAGCCAAGTTCATCTTTACTTGTGACGAAAGTCTGTTGATTATTTCAATAACTTGAAAATCGCTTTGATGCTAATAGTTTGTGGATAACAACTATTTTAACATCCTCTAAGAAAGTTTCAATGATTGAAATGAGAGTTTAAAACAAGTAACCATGTTTGGATATAAACATAGTGTGTTCTCACATTTGTGTAAAAGTCCAAAACCGGGAACCTAAAGTATGTGTACCCATACGCGTACCGCGGTTGTTGGAATCCGGGTAAGTATGCGTACCCGCACGGATACTGGCGGAAGTTTCACGTCCGTGAATTTTTGCTGGAGTTTGAAAGTAAAAAACAAACTCAATCCGGTTACTTAAGTATGCGTACACGTTTGCATACTTAAGCAAGTTACTTTCTAAAATCAGTTTGTTCATGAACTAAAATATTTATATAATAAGGAATGCAATCTTTGCAAACCATGGCTATAATGTTCATGAATTGATTCGAGTGAATCAAAATCGATTTTGCTTCGATTGTGTCTTGTATACTTCTATGAGATCTAAGCAATTGAACAACTCTCTAACTAGTTCATTTGAGTCATTTGAACTAGTTATGGTAAAGGTGAATAAGGTTGATATGAAAGTTGTTAAGTGCATATTTTGCATATATTTAGTGTTGAATCCATGCTAGTAATTGCTTATATTCTTGCGAATTATTGTATATTACTCTTGTTTTCTCTTATTTATGTTTTGCTAGGTGAATTGTCCAAAAGAAGAGAATTGGCACATATTTGTGCAATAAAAGAAGCTAGCTACAAATGGAGAAAGGCCAAAGACCAAGTGGAACTCGTTGAAGTCTAGGAGTTCTTGATATCAACTCGAAGAGGACGAAAAGACGAAGCCAACGACGAAAGAATGAAGTTAATTCGACGTCGTATGAAGATTCTAGAAGCATTTGAAGCAAGCCAAAGTTGTAGAAACAATGAGAACTTGCAAGACTGAAATTGAAAGGCGATTTCTAAAGGCACCCGACTATTTTACATGGGGCTGCCGCCATCATCTTCTTCACCAAGCATCACGACCAAGTTCAGGGAACTGAAATTATGTAACTACCATTGGTAGTTGACAGAGATAATGGAGTTGGAGGTCTGTGGTTGCCGAAGCTGTACGTAGCTGGAAGGAAGAGTATGTTGTTGATTATCGATGGCAAGGAGTGAGTTCGAGGCTGTAACCTAATGATGTGCGATGTCGGGCAAATAAGAAGGAGCTTTGGAAATGGCCGCGTGATTTTGCCGTGACTGAAAGATCCGGAAGTTGGCGGTGGTGATGAAGACGAGTTCGAGCTTGAGGAAGCCGGGGAGAGTACATTTTCTAGGTCGGTGTGTATCAAAGAGCTCGGTAATGGATGACTGATGATCGGAATATGATTGCTGCTGTCAGTGACAGAGTGGAATCGAGCTGTGGTTGATTGATAACATGGGACGATGTGGAGGTAATGAAGATTGATGGCTGTCGATGGAAGAAAGGATGTGCTCGGGTTTGACAAAGTGATGATGAAGTCGTGATGATTGACAAAAGCTCGAGGGCTGGTGGTACATTGTCGCCACCGGCAATTGAAGCATAGAAGAAGAACGGACCGCATTTGTAGCGCTTGAAGTTAATAAAATAGTAATGATGGTGATTGAGCAATGATGATGAGCTGCAGATGACGCTGTGGAGATGGTAAAACACGATTTGATCATAATGGGTTAATGGTAGTTACAGTTGTTTTAAGGCTGTGATGATCATGATGACGATGGATGGCATTGATGCTGGTGATCCTCATGCAAAGAGACGAGCTTGAGAGTTTCAGGGAGAAGAAGTTAGCTACAAAACAAAAGGGCATGGCAGTTACTACTATTAATATCGGTGAGCTTGAGTTTGAGAAGGAAGTGTATTTGTGGAAGTTAACGATGACAAGACTTGTATGGACTTGCTGCCATTGTTGTACGTCCTGTTTATGAAGAGTCGATGCTATGCATGGTGATTATCGGTGATGGATAAAACATGGAGCTGTATGGTTTGGAATCAGAGAAGAGAGCTCGACTAGTGACGAGAAGAAGTGGAAGAGTTCGAGTTCGGGGGAAAGAAAATCGAAGAGAATCCTTTTCACGGAGAGCCCGGTATACGCGGAATTATTTGCGGACCGAAAATCCGGGGAGTTTGGAAACTCGATCACCGGACTATCCGTGAAAGGCTGGAGTCGACAATCGAATCCGGGGAAAAATATTTTCACGGAGGGAGAAGTGTCCGTGGAAGTTTTGGTCGAGAAACCGAAATCCCGTAACTTTTAATCTTCACTACGGAGGAGTAGCCGAGAATTGTGACGGAGGAATGTAAAAATCCAGGGAAAAATATTTCCCGCGATCACCAGATCGTCCGCGGATTGGAAGAAGACATAAGGTGTCCGCCATTCCACTGAACCGACAGTTGAACTAATAAGCTTCATTATAATTGGGTCGGGCCTTTGCAATCCAGGCAAGCTCACTTGGCTGTTTGACCATTTTATGCACGCCTAAGACTTGGGCGTGAGCTGTTTTGGGGAATTTGGCGACGTTTTGGCAAGTGGCCATATGACTTCGGCATAGATGGAGGGTGAATGTAAACTTCGAAGGGCCCACGAACATGTCAACACACACAATCAGGACGCCTACACCTTGACCAACCGGTCGAGACCAGCCATGTTTGGTCGTAACAAGTCGTGCGCCCAAACAAGGGGTGGCCTGCAACTTTGAAATCCCGAGTGGGGTTTTGAGCATCACGACGTCCATCTTCTCGGCTCGAATAGGAGGGTCAAGATTAGATTAGCGAGTCCGGTCATGCGGCTTGACCATGATGGACCCATGTATTCCCTCGCCCCCAGGTGTGACATATCATGCACAAGAGTGTTCAAGCACCACCGTGCCAATTAAGTGGTACCTCTGGCTCTAAGCCCGATCTCGGCCAGCTCAACCCGGCCCGGACGATTTGGATGCTTCCAGTCCGTTTTAGGGATATTCGAGGTATAGGCGTAAGCACGGCTACCACACCTTCACACCAGGCCAATCGGCCAAAGGCCAGACCAAGATTGGTCATCTTGGAACGTGTTTTGAAGTGGGCGTGGTGCGGCCTCACGGTTTCTGTCACAAATGCGATCTCGACCACTCAACTTCACCGGATGAATTGAGTGACGGATATACTTTAGAGAGGGTAATGGGTATGGGCGCCTCGCCATCATGTAGTCTGCGCATGTATGGTCGTCACAATCTAGTTGTATCCCATGCTTGGTTTCGACCAGGCGAAGAGTGCTGCCGCGCCTCTTCAAACCTAATTTCATTAACGGTCGCCCGGATGAGTGTCTCAAGATCATCTCGTAGTCCCAGCCTACCCGGCTTGGTTATATAACCACAGTCGGGAGTTAGTTGGTCGGTGAGGCGTCGTGCCCATCACTTTATACACCATGATGCGATTGCACGCATAAATTACACACGATACTTCACAGTATCAACTTCCACGAATAACGCGGTTATTCAAATTAACGACCATGCTCACATCGTGGATCCACTGATCCACATGTTCAGAACATCAATCATGTCCTGGCTAAGGAATACATGCGGGGTATTGGTGCGCGGTTCTGACCGATGCACCAACGCCTCCTCCAAGGCTTGTGTTAGGAAGTCATGGACGGTTAGAGATGAACGGGAGAAGTGGGCAAGGCCCAGGTCATTAGTAACACCAGCCCTCCACCACTTTCCATCACTCCACTTCCCTCCCGCTTCGAGGGGGAATCTTGAATGAGCTCCAAATGACTTGTACTTATAAATAGGTTCTCATACAATATTTGGGGGAAAAAATATGAGAAATCAGTGTTAATACAAAAGCATTCCAACACCCGAGCACAGCACATCAATCGTAAGCTTTGCTCATCTTTAATTGAAGTCATTCATAGCCAACACCTTCACAATCTCATCACCTTCATCCAGCTTCCCTCCCTAAGATCCAGCCCACATCTCCTTCGCTTTGTGGCCAGAAACTGAGTGCTGGAATAGCGGCCATTTCTTGGTTTAAGGCGGGACTTGCACAGATTGATCTCCTCAGAATCTACCAAGCACTCATAGCGCGAGTGCATTTGTTTAAGGGTTTAGATTCATTCCTCGTCCACACACCCCAATTACCAAATTTCTACAGAGTAGGTTTCACCCATAAGCAATTGGCGACCACCGGTGGGAGGTTAATCTGCTGGGATTGTAGGTCAATTTCTTGAGAATTTGATTGATTTCATCCCGATTTCAAAAAATGTTAGAATCAATTCAATCCTTAGAATTCATTTCAAGATAGTTGAATTAAGATGCAGATTGACAATCGGTCGATGGAGCTGTGCTGGTGCTCAATCTGGTGTTGATGCATCCGATTGGAGCTACGAGTGGTCCGATACATCTGATGGGCCAGTCAGCTTCACCCGTGACTTACCGGCGTAATGGAAATGTTCCGGTAAGTGTACGCCTCCCATCACGCGAGCCGAGCGTATGAAATCCGGCAGCCGCCTCAAGTGTAACCACCTCAGGTGATCCCACCGAAACCGCTAGCTTTCACTCCTTCGGGACGAGGGCCGGAGGCAGAGGAGGACATCGTCTATTACCATTACTGAGACTTGATGGAGGAAACGAGTTGCGGGAACTCAACGGATATGGCCGCAGCTTCGGAAAGAGGTACTCACTTTCCCTTAAAACTTTAGCCAGAAACCGTGCAGATTCAGCAGCCCTTGGAGTCAACAAGAGATGCATTCAATACACACGAGACGGCGTTTCCTCGGACCCCACAGATGAAGAAACTTCGTGTTGCTCTGACGTAAAGGGAGAGGACCAACCTTCCAACTTCATTACATGAGGATGCCGGGCAGCTTCTCAAATCGAGAAGGGACCCGAAACGGATGTACACCAACATCAAACCCCAGCCCCCTCCACAGTGTACAACGAAGAATTCCTCTTCCAGTACACCTCTCCCAGTTCTCCTACTAAATGATGCTGGTAATGCTGAAGTGAACCGTCTCTCGATTCTTGAATCCTTAGGGAAAATTAATACAATCATGTTCGCACTTTGAAAAAATTTACAAATCACTTAAGAGGAGGCGTACACTTGACACAACAGCATCGCGCCCTATGGCATATCCAATTGGAGCGAGATGGTTAGTGCTCTCTGAAGAGTATTCTTCGTGTCTGAACAAATCACCTTTTGGATCTAGGAAGATTATTCGAGAAGCGGAACAACAGAGCATCTATGAGCAATCAGGTTCGAACCCAAGCGCTGGATTGTCCACAGCCAGACGTACTAAGCGACAAAGTGGTGGAGTTGTGCATCAGGATGATACCAGCCTCTGGCATGTTCTTGCCCAGAGAATCTGGGCTTTCAAACGTTCTCTGAGGAACTCATGACGCAAGCGTTCGTGGCTCTTACTGACGTTGCTAGAAAGAACAGAGTCGTCGAAGTGAAGATTCACGTGAAAGTCGAGGAGCGGGCGCCTCACAGACAAGCAATACCATGCCCAGATGTCAGCCCGAGGTGTAGTGGGAGGAGGGGAGAGAAAGGAAAGCTCCGATGACGAACTGACAAACCAAGCGGACATCCCCGACACACAAGACTTCGTCTCGGAAGGACGGACAAAGCTCCTGCCTGGGAACCAGGAATCTGAGTTTTCCTTTTCCCATGGATAGGCGTGAACTCTTGGAAGCATGGATCCAAGGCAGGTGCGGAAGTCAACCACTCCCATCAGTGATCCTCCAATGAGAAAGACATGGAAGATCCCAAATCACGACTATTTTCTAGAGATTCGTACATCATCCAACCAAGATTGTAACGGAGTTGAAACAAAGCCTTAGGGAAAAAGATAGGAAGCGAGAACTCCAACTTGGAAGCGAAGGTGTTGAAGACCCTCTATGAGGGCGCATGATTCTGGGGATTACGATTGCATGAAGTAATACGATCTATGATGGAGCACTTGTGTGAAATCTTGTACTCTCCAAAGGGCAGCGTCGAAGACATATTCAGGCCCTCAACCGTTCCAGCCAATCGAGCGGGCGTTTGTATTGAAACGGTCAAGAACTGATCTTTCACAGGGGACGCGAGCAAAGGCTAGGGACTCCTAGCTAATCGCTCGTTTGAGAATCTTTGGAAGTTCGATAGCGCGTTGATTGATACGGCTTAGAATTTAGCATGTTCTTGTGATACCTTGAGAACGGAAAAGATTTCAAAGCGAGGAAGCTACTAAGATTTACCCAATTTAACGGTTAAAGATTGAAGAGGAGAGCTCGAGAGATGCATACGGATATATTGATGCGGGAAGTCAGAATTGGGTGATGCCTCGACCTGAAACCGAGGTCTGCACTGGTCAAAAGATCACCCGGCCTCGACGACCTGCGATCACGGGACGCCCTTGGATGCACGAAAGCAAAGCGATGCTAGAAGCCCGCCTCTCTGGAACACCCGATGCCACGAAAAGAATCTCGACACGCCTTCCACGGGACACGATGTTGGTGCGGCCATGCTATAGCACCGACCTTTTGACGTGTACACGACTTCTAGGAGAGAGCAGCATCGGCCGTACGCCGAAAGGTTCCAGATCAAAACCCAAGTGACAAGTGCCGTCGCATGGCCTCTGCTTTGCAACCTCTACAGCCCCTCGTTCGACCAAGTCACGGGGGCCCGGCTCCAACCAACAAACCTGACCCAGGCTGGGAGATGCGAATGGGCCAGGCCCCTTTCAAACGTTTTATCAAGAAGCGCGCAGAGAGCTGTCTTGGTCCAAAGACGATAAGGCCAAGGTCAAGTGTCTGCACGCCCAAGCCCATTTGGAATTGGAGACACTGGTGGCGAAGACGACTACATTCAAGGTTGGGAGCGTGGCGGTGAAATAATCCGTCTCACGACTCACCCGCGAAGAGAGAGGCAGAGTACACGGTACGTCGAGATGTTATCTAGGCGGTTGCTGCAAGCATCATCAGCCGTTGATCGAGCTAAGAGGCGTAATAATTCACTCACGATGGCTCAATCCACCCTAGAGACTTAAGGCCAGCGTGCTGCTCTCCCGAGGCGTCCTCCGCCCCCTTAAAGCCGATATGTCTTTATTTTTTCCAGTGACGTGTTTCGCTGCACACACAATTTCATATGTGCATACTTGCAATTCCTCGGGAATATGATTGCAATGCTTGCATTCGCTTAGTTGGGACTTCAGTCCTGGTTTTGCAGTTCGATTTAATTGAAGCATTGTTTCCACTGAGAACCTCTGCCCCTAAAAACGAGGGTCACAGGTGGAAGGCCTAAATCCAGACCATTCGAGTACAGGAAGAGACCTTAGGCAGTCATCGCGGGATCAGAAGGAAGCGGAACGCTGTGCGCAGAGGAAGCGGTATGAGCCATGCTTGCCACAAGCAAAGACGGGGAAGATCTTGCGTCGAGACACGAGTCAAGGTGGATATTTCATTATGGCATTTATTTCTTTTATACACTTTGAGAGTTATGTGTAAAAGGCGCACACGCTGAGAACAATTCTGGAAGTCTTGCAATTGCGATATACGACAAAAGTTATAAAAAAAACCTATCATTGAGCAATCGAATAGAAGAAAACCTTCGAGACTGCGTTTCATGGAATCTGAGGAAGATGTTGAAATGTCTGGAATATACTTGGAAGGCGAAAAAAAAAGAAAAGAGGTTTTGGTCGATGAGAGGATCGACAGCCTCCATGCACCTTTATCTGTGGGGTTGACGGCGCCATGCTTTGTTGATGTGCTCGCCTTGAATCTACCTCAACCTGCGTGAGACATCTCGCGACGACATCGCTCGTCGAGCATCATGTTGGGGAGCATTCAAGCGATCATGCGGCATTGGGAGTGGTACGGTGGCACGGATGTTCGGGTTCCTGCATGCCGGAGGTCGGGAATTGTCGCGCGAGATCACGGATCAGGGTAATCACACTTATCTTGATCTGGAGAGGATGTTTATGCGCCAACTCTCGCCTCTTGCCTTGTGCGTATCTACATGCCCTTCTGCTTTCTGAGTGCTCTGTGCTTCTTCGCGCCATCCGCATGCTCCTCCATATGCAATCGCCAGGTTGAAGCGCCTGGATAATCGCCCAGCAACATCACGCGTGCGGGATAGACATTCCACACATATATACGGCCGACTTCACGAAGTGGAAGATCAATCTTAGCCATTACTTCTTCTATGCAGCATGGGTGCTGAGACCCGTCGGCTTGAAGCTTCTTTGCAGAAAGCGGCGAGATGATCGTCAATCCTGCATTTCAGCGATGATAGCGCAAGGAAGGGTTAGCCAGACCCGCAAAAGCATCATCGATCAATCAATCAAATCGGTGAGGTTAATCGGGAGATCAAATAAGTGCTTGATAGCGATTGCGAGATATAGAATAAACGGCAATTGCGTGAGATGATTAGCTTCATAATCATAGTGATGAAAGGAATCCCGGGAAAAGAAGTCTTTCAACACCGCCTATAAAGGCTACCAATTCGGGATAACAATCATGATGCTTATCGGATACATCGAGGAAAGGCTGTGGGATACACCTCGCTTGCAAGGAAGGGACCAAGCTCGGATATACCAGAGGGAACAAGCGACTCACGAGATCAAGTCTACTAGCCCCACGCCGATCGAGGACAACCAGTTCGAGGGCCTTTGTGATGTCGGCTTTATCCGAGTAAATATACATTCACCTTAGCTTGGTGGTTCAATGTACAAAATTTATCACTATCTATGCCTACCTGACAATTGTAACCATTATTATTGCTGAGGCGGAGGACTGTAATGTTGATGGTGGATTTTCATTTAAGGTTAAAATTGTAAAACCCGAGAAAATAATGCGTGCATCTTTGTAAAAGATAAAGCCATTGTAATATTGGTCTCCCTCCTAATTCAGAGATGGAGCATGCTAGCGTGATCACTGTATGAATACACGAAATTCATCTAGGTTGGAGCATGTATGACAATCCCATATACCTGTGAATTTCTGGCATTATTAGTATCGTAATCAATGTATTTCTATTGTACTACATTCTCAGTCATCGGCATAGCATGTAGTGTTACTCTTACGAGCCAACAGAACCTCAAGCATTATAATGAAACCATATGTACGAAATACACATCTGGTGACTCTCGGTTGTGTTATACTCGGCAGATTGAGCCCTGCCGATGTGTTATGCTTGGGTTGAGCATCGGAGCTGTGCGTATCGATCAGGATATGATCGTGATCATCGACTCCTGCAGCATGATTGGATGACCCGGATCAATTCCATCACCCCAGCCGGGTGTGGAATGCCCCGCTGCGAGCCGCGCCATTGTGGCACAGCCCTGGCTTTATGCGAGCGTTACATACCAAAGCGAAGTGTGGCCGGAGAACCCTAAATTAGGAGTTTGCGGCATATTACATGTCGTGAAAACAGTCTCGACCATGTATGCCCGTAGGTATAGATGGAGGGTTTGTAGATGTAGACTCAAAGGTTGCCGAGCGCTCCAGCACGATCGCTGGGGGCAGCGCCTGCACACTTGATCGCCGTCGAGACCGACCATGCTTGAGTCAGCAGCAAAATGCGTGCGCCCGAGCAAGAGGGTGGCGCTTGCGGCTTTGAAACCCCAGAGAGAGTGGGGTTTTGGGCATCACGGCGTCCGTCTTCTCAGGCCTGAATGGAGGGTCCAAGGTTAGGGTTCAGCAAGATCAGGTCATACCCGGCATGACACGACGTGGACACATCTCTTCCCTAGCGTCGGCCCAGGCATATCATGCACGGCTAGTCACTTATGCATGAGCTAGCGTGGTCCCACCTCCCAAAACCTGGCCCAGTCTCGGCCAGAAAACAGCTTCGTGGACGATTTGGATATTAGCTTTCCAGGAATCCCGTTTTTATGGAATATGGAGTATAAGTATCAGCTTTTGACCACCCCACACAGGCAGCCGACGAGGCAAGCCAAGATTAGTCGTCTTGGAGACGATGTGCACGAAGTGGACGTGGCGTCACGGCTCTTGTGGCTCTTGGTTTCTGTCACAAATCGATCTCGAACCTCAGCTTCCTGGGTTGAGTGGTGTGAGATCCATACTTTCGAGAAGGTAATGGGTATAGGCGCCTACCTGTCATCTGATCTGCACGCTAATATGGTCGTCACAGCCAAAGTTGTATCCCATGCTTGGTTTCGACCAGGCCCGAAGAGTGATACTTTGGCACCTCTTGGCTCTAATTTCATTAACGATTGCGGATATGAGTGTCTCAAAGATCATCTCATCAATCGACTTCTAGGCTTGGATTTTCTAGCCTGATCGGGAATTAGTTGTCGTCAGATCATTACCCATCTTTACCACACCATGATGCAATTACACACATAAAATACAGATAACCACAAGTATCAACTTCCCCAAATTAGCATTACATGCTCCACATGGAAGTGGATCAGTCCACCGTTCCGGACATCATGCAAACTTGGGGAATACATCTTGAAAGGTATTAGTACGCGGTTCCTGTGATACGACGTACGGCAGCACCATCTGCACAAAACGTGTTGAGAGTCATGGACGGTTAGAGATGAACGGAGAGTGGCGGGCGTGCATGCCTTACAGCCATTACCTCCACTACTCAGTGTCCATTCCTCCACTTTCACAGACGTGAATAGGCTCAAATGACTTGAATAAATAGGTTCTATTACATTTCAAAAACGGGGAAAAACAATAGAAATCAAGTGTTAAT